>CAKNXH010083657.1:23260-48718 GCA_932178445.1 Andricus quercusramuli
ATTTTGGGAATTTCAAGGTTTCAAAAATTTCATTTTTTTTTGCATTTTTGACTAAAAACGGAAAAGTTGTGTCTTTATAAAATACCTCGTTTCTTGTGGATCATACGACAAAGTTTATACCAAACAAATGAAAGTGGAGTTAATTTAGCGTAATTTAAAAGAAAAGTGTACGTATTTTAAAAAAATACGTCTTTTGCAATTGATAAATGAACAATTTTTCATAACAAAAGCTTGCTATCACCACTTATGATTACTTTTTGGCCATTTTTCAAGTATTTTTATGGCAAAAAGTGATTGTAATTGATTGTAAATGTGATATGTTTTTTATCAATAAACAAATAGTTTTTAAATCATTGTTTATAACAATATCTTGTCAAGCACTTTTGAGTACTTTCTGAGTATTTTTTTAGAAACAGTAATTATCATTTTTTTACATGTGATATATATTTGTTTTCAATAAACAAATAGTTTATTGATAATTGTTTATAACAATATCTTGTAAAAACCACATTTGAGTACTTTTGTAGCAAAAAGTAATTATAATTGATTAAAAATGTGATATATATTTTTTCAATAAACAAATAGTTTATTAATACTTGTTTGTAACAATATCTTGTCATAATCACTTTTGAGTACTTTTGAGAGTATGAAATTTAATGCTGAAAAAGTATTCATTAGAAGATATCGTTGCAAACAATCATCATTATTTGTTTATTGATTGAAAAACCTCACATTTTCAATTAATAACAATCACTTTTTTGCCATGAAAATACTAAAAAATGGCCAAAAAGTAATCATGAGTGATGATAACAAGCTTTTGTTATAAACAATTATTTATCAGTTGCAAAAAACAAATGGTAAATGAATTATATACACTTATTTGGAACAAAAATTTTGTTGAAATTACGCTAAATTGACTTCACTTTAATTTGTTTGGTATAAACTTTGTTGTAGGATCCACAGGAAACGAGGTATTTTACAAAGACACAACTTTTTCGTTTTTAGTCAAAAATGCGAAAAAAATGAAAATTTTGAAACCTTGCAATTCTCAAAATAATAGGGCTAAAAGACTTTTTTCAGATGTACGTAGAATTTTATAGACTATTTTATTCTCTGGCATCATTAATGCAAACTAAACCTGACTCGATTTATTCAAAAAGTAAATCATTTTTTGACTTGAAAGAAGGAAAATCGAAAATATAAACTAAATTTCGATTTGAAAAGAGGAAAATTAAAAAATTAACAATTCTTCGACGAAAAAAAAAGAAAAATTGCAAATATAAACTACTTTTTGACTTGAAAAAGGGAAAGTTAAAAATATAAAGGGACACTTAACGAAACTTTCTCATTAAAAATATTGGATGTGGGCTTTTTTTCTGGAATTTCACTCTTTATTTCGACGTAATGCCTGGACAACTGAACACTTGACGCATAATTTTTCGGTGTAGTTTATTTTTCTAACAAGTGAAGGGTGGCGTTCCATTGGAAATAAACTAAGTGTTGAAATTTATCTGATTTTTTCCAGCCAATAATTTTATTTTGGTAAAAATGGCGTTTATGCCCTTTTGGAACGATACCCTTAAATTGTGATAATTCGAGACGTTGTAAAAAGTTCACTTTTGGGAATGATTTTGTTTAATTAGGAAATATTTTTTTCTAAGTTTTTGCTCATTGTTAATTATGCTGGAGTACTTCGAATCAGTTTGAAAGAACTTTGAAGGCTGAGATTCTATTTATTTATTCCACGTGAAATAAATATCAAAAATGTAAGTTTAGTTATTTAAGAAATAATGATATTTAAGAATAAAGTGAGTTAGATGTTTCGGACTGCAATCAGTTTTGATTAACTTAGTTCAATTTTGTCGAATAATATTAGACAAATTCTTTTTCTTTATATAAATTGTGAGAAAAATAGATAAACACTAATTAATAGAAATAAAGTAATTTTCAGCGAGATTAGTTTCATGTTATTTTTTCCCTTCAGGGATTGATAATCATTTATATTTATTATATTTTCTATAAAGCGCAGATCAAGATAAAATTTAAATTTTATGTTTTGGCTAGTGTAAAAGATAAAAGGTTATTTGCGAGAAAAAAATAATACTAGGATTTTTAATTGTGATAATACTCAGCACTATAACTTGAAAAGTAAACAGTTTTTTGATGTAAAAGAAGGAAAATTAAAAAAGCCATCCATTTTTCGACTTGGAAAAGGGAAAATTGAAGATATAAACTACTTTTCGACTTGAAAGGGGGAAACTGCAAAAGCAAACCATTTTTCAACGTAAAAGAAGGAAAATTGAAAAAGTAAATCATTTTTTTATTTGGAAGAGGTAAAATCGAAAATATAAACTAAATTTCGATCTTAAACGGGGAAAATTCAAAAGTAAACAATTTTTCGACGTGTAAAAAAAGGAAAATTGAAAATATAAACGACTTTTTGAGTTGAAAATAAGAAAATTAAAAAGTAAACAATTTGTCGACTAGAAAAGTGGACATTTTTTCAAGTAAACCATTTTTCGACTTGGGAGAGGGAAAATTAAAAATATAAACGACTTTTCGACTTGAAAAGGGGAAACTTCAAAAACATACAATTTTTCGTCGTTAAAGAAGGAAAATTATAGAAGTAAATAATTTTTTGACTTGAAAGAGGGAAAATCGAAAATATAAACTAAATTTCGATCTTAAGAGGGGAAAATTCAAAAGTGAACAATTTTTCGACGTGTAAAAGAAGAAAAATTGAAAATTTAAACAATTATTCAATTTGAAAAATTGAAAATATAAACCATTTTTCGATTTGAAAATAAGAAAATTCAAAAGTAAACCATTTTTCTACTTGGGAGAGGGAAAATTCAAAATATAAGCTACTTTTCGACTAGAAAAAGGTACAATTTTTAAAGTAAACCATTTTTCTACTTGAGAGAGGGAAAACTCAAAATATAAACTACTTTTCGACTTGAAAGGGGGGAACTGCAAAAGCAAACAATTTTTCGACGTAAAAGAAGGAAAATTGAAAAAATAAATAATTTTTTACTTGGAAGAGATAAAATCGAAAATATAAACTAAATTTCGTTCTTAAAAGGGGAAAATTCAAAAGTAAACAATTTCTCGATTTCAAAATAAGAAAATTCAAAAGTAAACAATTTTTCGACTTTTAAGAGAGAAAACTGAAACTAATTTTGGACTAGAAAAGGGGACATTTTTTCAAGTAAACCCTTTTTTGACTTGGGAGAGGGAAAATTCAAAATATAAACGACTTTTCGACTTGAAAAGGGGAAAATTGAAAAAGTAAATAATTTTTCAACTTGGAAAATGGAAAATGTAAACGACTTTTCGACTTGAAAAGGGGAAACTTCAAAAACATACAATTTTTCGTCGTTAAAGAAGGAAAATTATAGAAGTAAATAATTTTTTGACTTGAAAGAGGGAAAATCGAAAATATAAACTAAATTTCGATTTTAAGAGGGGAAAATTCAAAAGTGAACAATTTTTCGACGTGTAAAAGAAGGAAAATTGAAAATGTAAACAATTTTTCGATTTGCAAAATGGAAAATATAAACTACTTTTCGACTTGAACAGGGGACATTTTTCAAAGTAAACAATTTTTCGACTTGGAAGAGGGAAAATTCAAAATATAAACTACTTTTAGACTTGAAAAGGGGCAAATCGAAAAGTTAACAATTTTTCGACGTAAAAGAAGGAAAATTGAAAATACCAACGACTTTTCGACTTGAGAAAGGAATAATTCGAAAGTAAACAATTTTTCGATTTGGGTGAGGGAAAATTTTAAAATATAGACGACTTTTTGACGTGAAGAGGGAAGAATTCAAAAGTAAACAACTTTCCGACGTAAAAGGAAAATTCCAAAAGTAAATAATTTTTTGACTTGAAAGACGGAAAATCGAAAATATAAACTAAATTTCGGTTTGAAAAGAGGAAAATTCCAAGGTAAACAATTCTTCGACGTGAAAAAGAAAAATGGAAAATATAAACCACTTTTTGACTTGAAAGAGGGAAAGTTATGAATATAAACGACTTTTTGATTTGATATTAATAAAATTCAAAAGTAAACAATTTTTCGACTTGGAAGAGTGAAAATTAAAACTACTTTTCGACTAGAAAAGGGGACAATTTTTTAAGTAAACAATTTTTTGACTTAAAAGAATGAAAATTCCAAATATAAACTACTTTTCGTCTTGAAAAGAGAAAAATTGAAAAGTAAACCATTTTTTGACGTAAAAAAAGTAAATTGAAAAAGTAAATAATTTTTCAACTTGGAAAATGAAAAATGTAAGCGACTTTTCGACTTGAAAACGGGAAACTTCAAAAACATACAATTTTTCGACGTAAATGAAGGAAAATTGAAAAAGTAAATAATTTTTTGACTTGGAAGAGGGAAAATCGAAAATATAAACTAAATTTCGATCGTAAGAGGGGAAAATTCCGAAGTAAACAATTTTTTGACGTGAAAAAGAAGGAAAATTGAAAATATAAACTACTTTTCGACTTAAAAAGGGGATAATTTTTTTAATTAAACCATTTTTCGACTTGGGAGAGGGAAAATTCAAAATATAAAGGACTATCCGACTTGAAAACGGGAAAATTGAAAAGTAAACGATTTTTTGACGTAAAAGAAGGAATATTGGAAAAGTAAATAATTTTTAAACTTGGAAAATGGAAAGTGTAAACGACTTTTCGACTTGAAAAGGGAAAAATTGGAAATTAAACAATTTGTTGAATTAAAAGAATGAAAATTCAAATAGTAAACAATTTTTCGATTTGGAAGAAGAAAAATTGAAAATATAAACTACTTTTCGACTTGAAAAGGGGATATTTTTTAAAGTAAACAATTTTTCTTCTTGGAAGAGGGAAAATTCAAAATATAAATGACTTTTCGACTTGAAAAAGGGAAAATTCAAAAGTAAACAATTTTTCGATGTAAAAGAAGGAAAATAAAAAATATAAACGACTTTTCGACTTAGGAAGGGAATAATTCGAAAGTAAACAGTTTTTCGACTTGAAAGAAAATTCAAAAAGTAAATCATTTTTTGACTTGAAAGAAGGAAAATTGAGAAGTAAACATTTTTTCGGCGTAAAAGAAGGAATATTGAAAATATAAACGACTTTTCGACTTGAGAAGGGAATAATTCTAGAGTAAACAATTTTTCGACTTGAAAGAAAGAAAATTGAAAAAGTAAACAATTTTTCGACTTGGGAGAGGGAAAAATTAAAAGGTAAACAATTTTCCGACGTAAAAGGAAAATTCAAAAAGTAAATCATTTTTCGACGTGTAAAAGAAGGAAAATTGAAAATATAAACAATTTTTCGATTTGATAAGAAAATTCAAAAGTAAACAATTTGTCGACTTGGAAGAAAGAAAAAAGGGGACAATTTTTAAAGTAAACAATTTTTCTACTTGGGAGAGGGAAAATTCAAAATATAAACGACTTTTTGACTCGAAAAGGGAAAAATTGAAAAGTAAACAATTTTTCGTTTTGGGAGAGGGAAAATTCAAAATATAAACGACTTTTCGACGTCAAGAGGGAAAACTTAAAAAGTGAACAATTTTCCGACGTAAAAAGAAAATTCAAAAAGTAAATAATTTTTTGACTTGAAAGAGGGAAAATGGAAAATATAAACTAAATTTCGATTTAAAAAGAGGAAAATTCAAAAGTAAACAATTTTCCGACGTTAAGGAAGGAAAATTGGAAATATAAACTACTTTTTGACTTGAAAAGGGGGAAATTGAAAAGTAAACAATTTTTTGACTTAAAACAATGAAAATTCGAAAAGTAAACAATTTTCCGATTTGGAAGAGGAAAAACTGAAAATATAAACTACTTTTCGGCTTCAAAGCGGACATTTTTTTAAAGTAAACATTTTTTTGACTTGGAAGAGGGAAAATCGAAAATATAAACTAAATTTCGATTTGAAATGAGGAAAATTCCAAAGTAAACAATTCTTCGACGTGAAAAAGAAAAATGGAAAATATAAACTACTTTTTGACTTGAAAGAGGGAAAGTTAAAAATACAAACGACTTTTTGATTTGAGATTAATAAAATTCAAAAGTAAACAATTTTTCGGCTTGAAAGAGGAAAAATTCAAAATATAAACTACTTTTGGATTTGAAAAGGGGAAAATTGAAAAGTAAACAGTTTTTCCACGTAAAAGAAGGAAAATTTAAAAAGTAAAACAATTTTTTAACTTGAAAGAGAAAAAATAGAAAATGCAAACGACTTTTCGATCTGTAATAGAAAGAATTCAAAAGTAAACAATTTTTTGACGTAAAAGAAGGAATATTGAAATTACTTTTCGACTTGAAAAGGGGACATTTTTAAAGTAAACAATTTTTCGACTTAGGAGAGAGTAAATTGAAAATGTAAAAGACTTTTTGACTTAGAAATTCAAAACTAAACAATTTTTCGACTTGGAAGGGAGTTTAAAAAGTAAACAATGTTTTGAATTAAAATTTAAAAAGTGTACAAGTCCTCGACGTGAAAGAAGGACGATTGAAAAAGTAAACATATTTTTGACTAGGAAGAGGGATCATTTTAAGAAGGTAAAACTTTTTAAGAAAATAATTTTTCGAATTGCAAGAGGGAAAATTTAAAACAATTTTTTGAATTAAAACTTGAAAATTTTCTAAAATAGGCAAATTTCCGACGTGAAAGAAGGAAAATTGAAAAATTAAGCAACAATTTTCTTTTTGAAAGAGGTGTAACTTAAAAGCGAACAATTTTTCATCTTGAAGATTTGATAATCATTTATATTTATTATAATAAATAAGACTGATGCATCTCACATATTTACATTTTTCAACGCTTTTTCAAAAAGCATTTGCTCTCAAAATAGAAATTACAATAATAATACTTTGTCGTTGGCGAATTCCCTTCGATCTATAAATTATAAAAATTTCCCATCCCCTTAATATACTTTGTAAATATATAATATTTCATTTGTAATAAAAATAACAAATTCTCTACAAATTGCAGCTCGTCATAATGTCTACAAACTATTGATATTTTCTCCCGTCTAGAATATAAAAAATTAGTTAACAATAAAAAAGAAAAATATGAAACTTTGAGAATAAGCTTTAGAAAAATTTCTCTAGACTATTACTTAATTTAAAATTACTATCAATTTAAACTTTGATAATATTCAGCGAGAATCTTCCAAGCTTTTGGTGCCATAAAACCATCGGGGGGATCTTCATTATTTTTTGCGAGATCTGAAATAAAAATAATTAGTTTCTATTTTTTTTACTTTAAAGAGAAATTTTAATAAAAAATCGTACTTCTCATTTTGGTTCCGGACATAAAATCGAAATCCTGTTTCCTTTCTGGTTCGAAGAAAGCCATCCTTTTATTTTTTAAATCATAAGCTGCAACTCTAAATGGAATTATTTCCAAATTTCTTAAACCTCTTGCCATTGAAAGAACTCTAGCGCCATGTGTGGAATCATACAAATTTCCGTCGGGAGTAGAATTCGGATCAGGATGAGGAATTCCTGCAGGATCTCTTCCTACTATGTAGAAATTTGCTCCTGCGTTCATTCGGGCTTTTGCGTGCCATTGAACCTAAATTTACATCATGTTAATTTCTACAAAATTCTTTAAAAAAAATAAAATTTGTTTGTTAAATTTCTAAGAATTTTGTATTTGTCAGGGATGTTTTTGTAAGTCAGACAATTTTTTCGAGAATGTGCCTAATTCTGTTGTTAAATTACAATATAAAATTGAATACCAATGATTCGTCACTTGTAAAACTAGATTTATATTACTGTATTTAAATATTTTTGTGAAAATTGTTTTTTTTTTTTTTTTATTTTTTTTATTTAATTTTTTTTAGTGAAAATTTATGTCAGTTGAATATTCCACCATTTCAGTTAAAAATTCATCTCTTTGGTTGAACTTTAATTTTTTTAAACTAAAAATTATCTATTCAATTTTTTGTTGAAACATATCTTTTTCAGTTGAAATTCGTTTTTTTGGTTTAAAATGCAACTATTCCAGTTAAAGATTCATCATTTCAGTAGAAAATTCCTCACTTTGTTTGCAAATGTAACAATATTTTTGAATTTTTTTTTTATTTGAAAATCATTTTTTTATTTTTTCAACTGAAAATATCACTATTCCAATGGAATATTCTATAATTTTAGTTCATCTTTTTGGTTTAAAATTCAACTATTCCAATTGAACATTCCATAATTTCAGTTGAAAATTCATCACTTTATTTGAAAATTAATTTCTTCAAATGAAAATTTAACTATTCACTTTCTGGTTGGCAGTTTATCGTTTTTTGAAATTTAACTATTCCAGTTAAGAATTCGTTATTTTGTTGAAAATTCGTCTTTTTTGGTGGAAACTAATTTTCTCTTGGTAACAAATTCATTTTCATTGTTGAAAAATCAACTATTCTAGTTAATGCTTCACATTTTATTTGAAAATTCATCCTTATTGTTTAAAATTCAACTATTTCAATTGAAGATTAATCCCTTTAGTTGAAAATTGATCACTTTGAGTATTAATTTTTTCAAATGAAAATTTAACTATTCAATTTTCGGTTAAATTTTTTTTTTCTTTAGTTGAAAATTCTTCTTTTTTGGTAGAAACTAATCTTCTTGGTTAAAAATTTGTTGTTGGTTGTTTTTGAAAATTCAAATATTCCTGTTAAAGATTCATCATTTTTTTGACAATTCATCACTTTGTTTGAAAAATAATTTTTTCAAACTGAAAATTTAACTAGTCAATTTTTGGTTGAAAATTTTTCTTCGTTAGTTAAAAATGTATTACTTTTTTGAAAATTATTCTTTTTTGATAGAAACTAATCTTCTTGGTTAAAAATTCAACTATTCCAGTTAAAGATTCATCATTTCAGTTGAAAATTTCTTACTTTGTTTGCAACTGTAACAATGTTTTTGAATTTTTTTTTTAAATCATTTTTGAATTTTTTTAAAACTAAAAATATCACTATTCCAATGGAATATTCTATAATTTTAGTTCTATAATAATTTTAGTTCATCTTTTTTTATTTAAAATTCAACTATTACAATTGAATATTCCATAACTTCAGTTGAGAATTCATCACTTTGTTTGAAAATTAATTTCTTCAAATAAAAATTTAACTATTCACTTTCTGGTTGGCAGTTTTATCTTTTTTGAAATTCAACTATTCCAGTGAAGAATTCATTATTTTGTTGAAAATTCGTATTTTTTGGTAGAAAATAATTTTCTCTTGGTAACAAATTCATTTTCATTTTTGAAAATTTAACTATTCTAGTTAATGCTTCATATTTTATTTGAAAATGCATCCTTTTTGTTTATAATTCCACTATTTAAATTGAAGATTAATCCTTTTAGTTGAAAATTGATCACTTTGAACATTAATTTTTTTTAATGAAAATTTAACTATTCAATTTTCGGTTAAAATTTTTGTTACTTTAGTTGAAAATTCTTCTCTTTTGGTAGAAACTAATCTTCTGGGTTAACAATTTTTGTTGTTGAAAATTCAACTACTCCAGTTAAAGATTCATCATTTTGTTGACAATTCATCACTTTGTTTGAACAATCATTTTTTCAAACTGAAAATTTAACTGTCAATTTTTGGTTGAAAATTTTTCTTTGTTAGTTGAAAATTTAGTACTTTTTTGAAAATTCTTCTTTTTTGATAGAAACTAATCTTCTTGGTTAAAAATTCATTTTTTTACGCTGAAAATTCAACTATTCCAGTAAAAGATGTATCATTTTGACAATTCATCACTTTGCTTGAACATGATTTTTTAACTAAAAATTTAACTATTCAATTTTTCGTTAAAAAAGTATCGTTTTTAGTTAAAAAGTCATTATTTTGTCGAAAATTCGTCTTTTTTAGTAGAAACTGATTTTTTTGGTTAAAAAAGTTGGTTAAAGTTATTTTTCTGGTTGAAAATTAAACTATGCCAGATAAAAATTCATAATTTTACTTGACAAATAATCTTTTTTGTTTAAAATTCAACGATTCTAGTTTAAGAGATAAAAATTCATTATTTTAGTTGAAAATGCATCAGTATGAATATTAATTTTTCAAAATGAAAATTCATTATTGTGTTGCAAATTCGTATTTTTTTATTCAAAATAATCTTTTTGGTGAAAAATACATTCTTTTCTATTGAAAATTCAGCTATTCCAGTTATAAATTCAACATTTTAGTTGAAAAATCATCACTTTGTTTGAACATTAATTTTTTTTAAATGAAACTTCAACTAATCCTGTTAACTAAAAATGATCTTTTCTCAAAAATTAATCTTCTTACTTGAAAATTCATCATTTTGGTTTGAAACTCTATTGTTAAAAATTCATCTTTTTCGTTTAAAATTTCTCTGCTGCATTTGAAGATTGATCACTGGTTGAAAATCTGTTGTTTTTTTTGTGTGGAAAATTATTTCTTATAACTGAAAATTTAACTATTCCATTTTTGGTTGAAAACTGATCTTTTTTAGTTCAAAATTCAACTATTTGGTCGAAACTAAATGGATTATTATTCAAATTTATCTTGTAATCTAATATGTCAAAGCTTTCTAAATTAAACATATTAATTCAAACTCTAAAAACTGAAAAAAAAACATTATTTATAATAAACTCACGAAACTGTATTTAAATATTTTATTTATTATTTAAAAAATTTTGAAGCATGTTAAATGTCAAAGAGGAATTTTAATTTATTCGGAATTTAATTTCTATTCTTTTGAAGGTTATGTTTAAGTGTGGCTTTGGAAAAAATTATGGCGCCAAATTCAAATTTTTAAAAAGTAAGGAAATTGTTTTTTTTTTAATGTAAGACGAACCTCGATTGGACCCGCGTACATCATTGGACTGGGAAAAATGGCCAGCAAAGTAGAATTCCAATCGAGAATTCCTTCATCAAGAACTGCTTTGTGTTGAGCGATTCTCGTTTTTAAGGGCACATCATCATCCTTCGTCCATCCTCCCAAAGGGTGAAGAAGTAAAACCGGATTTTTGTATCCCTTTTCTTCTAAAAGCTTTCTTCTCGTATCCTGAAAAATATTTCAATTTAAATTACGCGCCCTTTCATGTCTTATTTAGGTTTGGCGCGAAATTTGAATTGCACGATTGAATATTTTCTCACCTGCATTAGAAAAGCGTGACCATTGTGAATCGGGTTTCTCAACTGAAATGCAAAAACCGCATCAGCGTTCATCTCTTTACACTTAATTTTAATTTCGTTCGGCGTTAATCTATAATCATCGAGTCCGTCATTCCACCTGATTTTTTCTAAAACTTCAATCTCTCCTCCCACTAACCAATCTCCGGATTCTTGAATTAATTTCACATAAGGATGCCCCGGATTCATGGTTCCAAATTGCCATCCACATCTTTCTTCTTTTCTGTGAAAATAAAATTCTGGACTTTTCAAAATTGCAAGAGGTTTTCCATCGTGTCTCAAGCAAATTGACGATTTTCCCTCGAGACGATTTTTATCTTCTGTGGATGCCGAGAGGACAATTGGTACCGATTGGTTCACTTCGACTCCATTTTCTGTAAGAGTTTTCAAATGCTGGACCTGAAAGTAATTTCAGTTTTAAAAAATGTAAAAATTGGAATTTTATTTCTAGTTTTTAAATTTTTCATTTTACTTCAAGATACTGATCCTCTTTCATAAATCCATTTAGAGGATCAGCCCATCCTTCGGCCAAAACCTGCAGCCATTGAACTTCGATTTCGGAAATCTCGAGACTGCAAAGTTTTTCAGCTTCACTTCTTGCTGATTTTCTTCTCGATTCGGGAACAAATAATTCCTTTATAGGCGTCCAAGGTTTTGGAAGAATCGGAATTATTTTTTTCTTTTCGAGAAGATCGATCACAGTCGATGCTGATTCCTCAATCGTGAGATTTTCGGTCTTAACGCTAAGATCAAATTTTGTTGGAATTTGATATTCTTGATCGATTCCCGTAAATTTTTTTATTTGTCCTGCAAATTGAAATTATTGATTACGATATTGGTCCGAGTTCTGCGAAAATTCAAATTTAATATATAAGAATAGCTTTTTTTTAAAAGAAAAAGTTTAATATTTTGAGCACGGTCAGTATTTCTTGCAAAGTTCTGAATTTCACAAATATAACATTATTGTTTATTGAAAGAACGTTTAAAAGTACATGTTTTCAAAAGTTTGCTATTTTTAATAGCGAAAACTAAAAACAATTATATTTTCAAATTAAAAAACCAAACTGTTTTGAAGAAAAATGATCTTCTTTCTTTTGGTTGAATTCAACTGTTCTTGATAAAAATTGTATCGGTTGAAATTTCTTCTCTTTGATTGAAAATTTATCTTTTATCTGTTTTTGTTTCATTTTTGGTTAAACACTGATCTTTTTAATTTCAGAGCGTAATTAATTTGTGAAAATTCGTCCTTTTTAGTTGAATTCAAACTGCTTTTAATTTAAAATATGTTTTGGATGAGATATCAACTATTACATTTTACGTTGTTTTTGGAAAATTCATCTCTTTAGTTTAAAATAAACTATTTTTATGAAAATCAGTTTTTTTTTCGTTGAAAATTGATTAACTGAAAATGTAACTTGTGGTGAACTTTTGGTGAAAAATTCGCCTCTTTTAGATTAAAAATGAAAAATTTGGATAAAAATTCATGCATTTTTGGTTGATAATTAATCTTGATGCTTAAAAATTAATCTTTTTGGTTGAAATATCATTTTTGGGTTGAAAGTTTAATTAATTTATAAAAATTCGTTTTTCATTTCTTGAAAATTGACTTTTTTCTTCAGAAAATTATTTTTCTTGTTTGTAAATTCATTTATTGTGATCGAAAATTCATTTATCTGGTTAAAAATATAACTGCTTTGTTCAAAATTGATTGTTTAGTTGAAAATTCGACTTTTTGGTAGAAAATTAATCTTCTCGTTTGAAAATTCATCTTCTTGATTGAAAATTCACTATTTTTTATTGAAAAATCTCTATTTTCTATTAAAAATTGAAGTATTTTGTGAAACCCCGTTTCTTTTGGTTTAACATTATTTTTTAAACTGAAAATTGAACTATTTCATTTTTTGTTACAAATTTTTCTCCAGTTTAAAATTCATTTCTTTCGATTAAAATTTAACTATTTTATTGAAAATTTGTTTTAATTTTTGTTAAACATTATTTTTTGAACTTAAAAATTAAGTATTTAATTTAAAGTTTTCCTTTTTTGTTTAAATTCAACTTTTTTTATTTAATAATAAAATGTGTAAAATCTTTTTTGATTGGAATAACAAATATTCCATTTTTGGTTGGAGATGCATCTTTTTTTGATGAAAAGTAATTTTTTTTCGTTGAAGATTTATTACATTAGTTAAAAATTCATCTCTGTGAGTGAAAATTCAACAATTCTATTGAAAATTTCGCTTTTTTGTTGAAAAATTAATTTTCAAGTTGAAAAGTTTTTGGGTTTAACACTATTTTTTAATTGAGAATTGAACTATTCCTTTTTTTGCTACCAATTTTTCTCCAGTTGAAAATTCATTTCTTTCGATTAAAATTTAACTATTTTGTTGAAAATTAATTTTTGAACTTAAAAATTAAGTAATTCATTTAAAGTTTGTCTTTTTTGTTTACATTCAACTGTTTTTTATTTAATAATAAAATAGGTAAAATCTGTTTTGACTGGAATATAAAATATTCCATTTTTTGTTGAAAATGCATCTTTTTTTTTATGAAAAGTAATTTTTTTGGTAGAAGATTCATTACTTTAGTTGAAACTTCATCTCTGTGATTAAAAATTCAACAATTCTATTGAAAATTTCGCTTTTTTGGTGAAAAATTAATTTTCAAGTTGAAAACTCGACTTTTTGGTAGAAAATTAATCTTCTTGTTTGAAAATTCATCTATTTGGTTGAAAGTTCATTATTTTTGGTCACAAATTTTTTTTAAGTTGCAAATTCATTTCTTTCGATTAAAATTTAACTATTTTATGGAGAATTGGTTTTCTGGTTGTTTTTAAAAATTAATTTTTGAACTTAAAAATTAAGTATTTCATTTAAATTCAACTGTTTTTTTATTTAACATTACAATTTTTTGGTTGGAATATGAACTATTCAATTTTTCGTTGAAAATTCATCTTTTTTGGTTGAAGATTCATTACTTTAGTTGAAAATTCATTTGTATGGCTGAAAATTCATTTATTCTATTGAAAAATGTTGCTTTTTTTTGTTGAAAATTAATTTTTTTAGCAGAAAATTTAACAATTCCATTTTTGGTTGAAAACGTTTTTTGTTTTATTTGAAAATTCACTTATTTTGTTGCAAATTGAACTATATTCTTGGAATTTCAATTTTATATCTGAAAATTTCACTATTCCATTTTTGGTTGAAAATTAATCTTGATGTTTAAAAAATAATCTTTTTGGTTGAAACATCATTTTCCGGTTGGAAATTTAACTAATTTATAAAAATTCGTTTTTCATTTTTTGAAAATTGATCTTTTTAGTTGAAAATTCAACTATGTGTTTGAAAATTGACTTTTTTCTGTAGAAAATTGTTCTTCTTGTTAGTAAATTCGTTTATTGTGATCGAAAATTCATTTATTTGGTTGAAAATTTAACCGCTTTGTTCAAAATTAATTGTTTAGTTGAAAATTCGACTTTTTGGCAGAATATAATTCTTCTCGTTTCAAAATTCATCTTCTTGGTTGAAAATTCACTATTTTGTATTGAAAATTCAAGTATTTTGTGAAACCGCGTTTTTTTGGTTTAAAATTATTTTTTTATGTGAAAATTGAACTATTTCATTTTTTCTTACAAATTTTTTTCCAGTTGAAAATTCACTTCTTTCGATTAAAATTTAACTATTTTATTGAAATTTTTTTTATTTGTTGTTGAAAATTAATTTTTGAACTTAAAAATTAAGTATTTCATTTAAAGTTTGTCTTTTTTGTTCAAATTCAGCTGTTTTATATTTAATAATAAAATATTGAAAATATTTTTTGGTTGGAATATCAAATATTCAATTTTTTGTTGAAAATTCATTACTTTAGTTAAAAGTTCATCTCTGTGATTAAAAATTCAACAATTCTATTGAAAATTTCGCTTTTTTGGTGAAAAATTGATTTTTAAGTTGAAAACTCGCCTTTTTGGTAGGAAATTAATCTTCTTCTTTGAAAATTCAACTGTTTGGTTGAAAGTTCATTATTTTTGGTCACAAATTTTTTTTGAGTTGCAATTTCATTTTTTTCGATTAAAATTTAACTATTTTATGGAAAAATTTGTTGTTAAAAAATTAATTTTTGAACTTAAAGATTAAATATTTATTTAAAATTCGTCTTTCTTTTAAATTCAACTGTTTTTTATTTAATATTACAATTTGTTGGTTGGAAGTTGGAATACGAACTATTCAATTATTCCTTGAAAATTCATTTGTATGGCTGGAAATTCATTTATTCTATTGAACAATTTCGTTTTTTTTTGTTGAAAATTAATCTTTTTTAGCAGAAAATTTAACTATTCCATTTTTGGTTGAAAAAGTTTTCTGTTTTATTTGAAAATTCACTTATTTTGTTGCAAATTGAACTATATTGTTGGGATTTCAATTTTTATCTGAAAATTTCACTATTCTATTTTTGGTTGAAATTTTTTTTTTTATTTGAAAATTTACCTTTTCTAGTTAGAATGTAGAAATTTATGTATTTTTTTGAAAATTTGTCTTTTTAGTCGAAACTTAATTTTTTTGTTTGGAAACTCATCATTATGGTTGAAAATTGACCTTTTTCATTTTTGGTTCAAAATTTATCTATATTAGTTGAAAGTTCTACTATTTGGTAAAAAAAACAGAGAATGTTATCAAATCACGTAATTTTAATTTTTTTAGTGGAAAATAATGTTACATTTGTGAAATTCAAAACTACGCCAGAAAAAGTGACCAGTAATTAAAATATGAAAAAATTTTCTCTTC
This sequence comes from Andricus quercusramuli, assembly GCA_932178445.1. Lineage (NCBI taxonomy): Eukaryota > Metazoa > Arthropoda > Insecta > Hymenoptera > Cynipidae > Andricus > Andricus quercusramuli. The sequence continues at coordinate 39,200 of CAKNXH010083657.1, forward strand.
AAACTGAATGACTAAATTTAAATTTTCGCAGAACTCGGACCCAAACAGATCGCGCACTCTGGTGAAATTTAAACTCAAAAGCCCGCGAAATTTAAACTCAAATTAAGGAAAGTAACGTTTTTTAAAGAAAATTATAGAAAATGAGAAAAAAAAAATGAAACTTATATTGTAGCTTAATAAAAAGATGCCTCCTAGTGAGCGGCAAACTCCGCATTTGATTTGACTTTGAATATTCTAGCTAATTTCTAATTAATCAATTGAAATGTACCTAATCGTGCTCTTTTATAGAGTCCTTTCGTGTCTCTCGCTTCGCAAACGTTGAGAGGAGTGTCAATGTAAACTTCAAAAAAAGGAAGTTCAGCCTCCTCGTGAATCTGTCTCGCCATTATTCTGTCCTTTTCAAAAGGAGAAACAAAACTGCACAGACAAATGTGTCCACTGTCGGCAAATAATTTCGCGACTTCTGCCACCCTTCTGATATTTTCTGTTCTATCTTCCTCACTGAATCCGAGATTTTTATTTAATCCTTTTCTTATATTGTCCCCATCGAGGCCATAAGCTGCAATCCCTTGATTCACAAGATAGGCTTCGACTTGAAAAGCTATCGAAGTTTTTCCTGCTCCCGAAAGTCCTGTCAGCCAAACTGTGCATCCTCGAAATCCTTTTGTGAATCCGAGAGATTCTCCCCTTTTCGCCCGAGAAACGTTGTGGTCTTGATACGAAACGTTCGCACAGATCTGAAAATTAATTTAGAGAATCTATTTATTAACAGGTTTATTTACTTTGAAATATTTGAAATCTTTGGATATTTTATTTCGGTGCTTTGAATTTTTATCAGCCCTTGAGCTCTTGAATTGCCAAGAATTTATTTTGAACAAAACTCTCGAGAAAACTGGAGAGAATTCAGGGTGTCTACTCAAATCCTGGAAAAAAATTCCCTGACAATTCCAGGTTTTTTCCAGGTATAATTTTTCATAGCATGTAGCCATTCAAATATTTCGCATATTTTAAAACAATCGACTCGGATATTTATACAGTTTTGCGAATTTATTGTAAATAATGTTTTTTTTTTCAGTTTCTAGGAATTCAATTAATATTAAAAGATATTCTTAAATATTTTAGCGCGATCGAATAATTAAATAATACTAAAAACATAATTATTGATTTCTTGAATTTTTCTCTTAAAGTCCATGAATTTGAATAATAGTTCAAATAAATTTTTATTTTATATACTTATACTTAAAATGCAGTGCATATTTTGGTAACTAAAAAAGATCAATTTTCAAACAAATAGCTGAATTTTGAACAAAAAAAAGATCAGTTTTCAACAAAAATGAAGAAGTTAAATGTTCAGTAAAAAAAATGAATTTTCCAGAAAAAACAGACTTATTTAAAAAACAAATTTAATTTAATTTTCAACTAAATAGTTTTATTTTCAAGCAAAAAGATAAATTTTCAACTAAAATGATGAATACTTAGCTGGAATACTTGAATTTTAAACCAAGAAAATGAATTTTCTACCACGAAGACGATTTTTCAACAAAATACATGAATTTTCAACTGAAATAGTTCATTTTTTGACCAAAAAGATGAAAAAACTAATTTGCAACAAAAACAAAACTAATTTTCAACAAAATTGTTACATTTTCAAACAAAGTGATGAATCTTCAACTGGAATAATTGAATTTTCAACCAAAAAGATTAATTTTCTACCAAAAACGCGATTTTTCAAAAAAATACCTCAGTTCACAATTAAACAGTTGAATTTTCAACTAAAAAAGATCAATTTTCAAACAAATAGCTGAATATTGAACTAAAAAAGATCAGTTTTTAACCAAAAATGAAATAGTTAAATTTTCATTTAAAATAAATTAATTTTCCACACAAAACAAATTATTTTAAAAACAAATTCAATTTAACTTTCAACCAAGTAGTTTTATTTTTAAGAAAAAAGATACATTTTCAACTAAAATGATGAATACTTAGCAGGAATACATGAATTGTAAACCAAGAAAATGAATTTTCTACGACAAAAACGATTTTTCAACAAAATACATGAATTTTCACCGGAAATGATCAATCTTTAACTGGAATACTTGATTTTTTAACCAAAAAGAAGAATTTTCAACCAAGAAGATTAATTTTTACTAAATAAGACGAATTTTCAATAAAATACATGGATTTTCAATTGAAAAGATAAATGTTCAATCAACAATTGAATAGTTAAACTTTCACTTAAAAATTAATGTTTAACATTAAATTACAAACAAGAAGATTAATTTCCAATCCATAAGATTAATTTCTACTAAAAAAGTGAAAATTTTCTAAAAAATAATAAATAATAAAATAATAATAGAATGAAAAAATAATAACAATAGTAAAAAAGATAATTTTTCAACTAAATATTGAATAGTAACATTTTCAATAACAAAAATAATTTCGAACAAGAAAAAAACAAACAAATTTGCAACAAAATAGTATAATAGAAATGTCAGGGATTTTTTTTTAAAGTCATGGATATTTTTAAGAGGTTGCCTACCTTTTTAAAAATTACAGTATTGAATTGAATGAAAATGATTCTTCATTTGTAAAAGTATAGCTCTCTATTACTATATTCATCTATTTGGTTGAAAATTCGATCTTTTTGGATGAATTCCATTATTTTTTATTGAAAATTGTAATCTTTTCTGTTTGAAATATCAGCTGCCACATTTTTCGTTCCGAGTTCACATTTTCCGAAAGAAGATTTAATTACTTGGTTGAGAGAGTTACACTTTTGTTAAAAATTAATTTTTTGTTTTAAAGATTCATCTCTTTAGATGAAAAATAATTTCTTTGGTTAAAATTTTTTTTATGTTTTTCTTTTGCTTGAAAATTAATCTTTTTCAGTTGAAAATTCATCTTTTTTTTGGTAGAAAATTCTTCTACTTGTTTGAAAATTAATCTATTTTTGTTAAAAAATTATTTCTATGGTTAAAAATTGAACTCTTGTGCTGAAAATTTTTTTTTGTGTTGTATTGTTGAAGAATTAATTTTTTAAACTGAAAACTTGAATATATTAAATTTAAAATATTAAATTTCGTTTAAATGTATTTATTTTTGTAGTTGAAAATTCATCTTTTTGGTAGAAAATTATTCTTCTTGTTTGGAAATTATTTTTTTTTATTGGAAATTAATATTATTTTTGTTGATAATTGAACTACTTTGGCGAAAATCAGTTTTTTTGTTGTTGAAAATTAATTGAATGAAAATTGAAATATTCCATTTTTTTTTTTTAAATGTATATGTTTCAGTTGGCAAATATTGGTTTAAAATTTATGAATTTTATTACAAATTCGTCTCTTTTCCTTGAAAATTAATTTTTTTGTTTAAAAAATCGCCTTTGCGTTGAAAAATCATTTCTTTGGCTGAAAATTTAAATCTGTTTTTTTTTGCTTGAAAATTGATCTTTTTTTCGTTGACAAATCAACCACTTGGTTGAAAATTTATGTATTTTAATGTCTCTTTCCGTTGAAAATGAATCTTTTTGTTTAAAAATTTCTCTTTTTAGATGAAAAATGATTTCGTTGGTTAAAAATTTAACTATTTTTTAATGTTTTTCTTTTGCTTGAAAATTAATCTTTTTCAGTTGAAAATTCATTTTTTTTTGTAGAAAATTCTTCTGCTTGTTCGAAAATTAATCTATTTTTGTGAAAAAATTACTTCTATGGTTGAAAATTGAACTCTTGTGCTGAAAATTTGTTTTTATGTTGTATTGTTGAAAAACTAATTTTTTAAACTGAAAACTTGAATATATTAAATTTTTTTAAATGTATTTCTTTTTGTAGTTGAAAATTCATCTTTCTGGTAGAAAATTATTCTTCTTGTTTGGAAATTATTTTTTTAAATTGAAAATTGATTTTGTTTTTGTTGATAATTAAACTAGTTTGGTGAAAATCAGTTTTTTTTGGTTGAAAATTAATTGAATGAAAATTAAAATATTCCATTTTTTATTAAAAATGTATATGTTTTAGTTGGCAAATATTGGTAAAAATTTATGAATTTTATTAAAAATTCGTCTCTTCTCCTTGAAAATTAATCTTTTTGTTTAAAAATTCGCCATTGCGTTGAAAAATCATTTCTTTGGTTGAAAATACACCTATTTTAGTTAAAAATCCTTTCCTTTGGTTGAAAGTTGAACTATTTTGATGAAAATTTAGTTGCCTTTTTTTTGGTTAAAAATAAATCTGAATTTTAAGTAAATTTATCGAACAGTCAGGATGGCCGAGCGGTCTAAGGCGCTGCGTTCAGGTCGCAGTCCACCTAGTGGGCGTGGGTTCGAATCCCACTTCTGACAAATTTTTTAACTATATTTACTAAAATTTTGAGTTGACATTTTTTTTATTTAGTTGAAAATTCGCTTTTAATGAAAATTAAACTATTGAATTTTAGGTTAAAAAATTTTCTTTTTTAGTTGAAAATTCAACTATATGGTTGAAAATGGATGTATTTTGTTGAAAATTTGTCCTTTTTGGTAGAATATTCTTCTCTTTGTTTGAAAATGGTTAAAAATCTGCCGATTTTGTTGAAGAAAATTAATTTTTTTAATTATACCATTGTTGTTTAAAAATGTAACTATTAAAAAAACATTCTCCATTTGTTGTAAGGAAATTAAATAAAATGAAACATTAATTGGTTTGGTTAAAATTTTAAATATTTTGTTGAATCTTCCTTTTTTTTGTTGAAAATTATTAACATACTGAAAATATAACTATTCCATTTATAATTAAAAATTGAACTATGTGGTTGAATCTTCATATATTTTGTTGAAATTTGTGAATTAGATATTTGAAATATTCTTCTAATTTTCTAGATGGATTATATGTAAATTTTCCTTGAAGTAGTTTCTGAGAGTTTTTGTTAAAATCTGTTTAAATTAATAATAATATTTATCATTTGTGCCTATCTAAAAAGTCAAAGAATAGCTGAAAATTATTTTTAAATTTGCGGTTGAAACATAAATGGTTGAATTTCGAAAAGCATAATTAAAAGTTTTTAAATTGTTAATTTGTAAACGATTCAAATTTACTTGAAGTAATTTGAATAGTTTTATTTAATACATAATAGGATTATTTAAAGAGAATACCATAAAAAATAATAATAATAAATTGTAAAAGCCATCATGTTTGTTAATTTGAATCAATTATTATCTCACTCTAATTGAAAAGTAAACAAAAAGTTAATTTTTTAGAAAAAACCCCAACTTTCTAGCATTATTCAAAGAGAATATTATTTTAAAAAGTCAAAAATTGTTTAAACAATTTATTTTGTTAACTTTAATTAATTCATACCTGACTCTAATTGAAAAGTAAACACAAAGTAAATTTTTTAGAAAAAGCTCCAACTTTCTAGCATTATTCAAAGAGAATATTATTTAAAAAAATCATAAATTGTTTAAACAATTCATTTTGTTAATTTGAATTAATTATAACCTTAATCTAATTGGAAAGTGGACAAAAAGTGGAAAATTAAAAAAAACTCCAACTTTCGAGCATTATTCCAAGAGAATATTGTTTATAATAAATTTCACTTTTTGTTTACTTTTCAATCAAACTGAAGAACAAATTAATTCAAGTTAACAAACATAATCGTTAATAAAATGTATGATTATTATTGTTGATAATATTCTCTTTGCTTAATGGTAGAAAGTTGCGGTTTTTTTCTGAAATTTTCATCTATTTGTCTACTTTTCTTAACAAATAATTCAATTTAGCAAAAATAATTGTTGAACCAAATTACTAATGTTTATAACTATGAATAAAAATTAAGTTTTTTAAAATTTTTTACTTTTTGTCCAATTTTGAATTAGAGTGAGATAATAGTTGATTAATGCTAACGAATATAATTGTTTTTTTTTGTTTTTTTTAGTAAAATTCTCTTTGAATAATACCAGAAATTACGGGGTTTTTTCTGAAAATTTTAACTTTTTGACCACTTTTCAATTAGAGTGGAGTAATAATTAATTGAGGTTAACAAAAATAACTGTGCAAACAATTTATTCTTATTGTTGATAAAATTCTCTTTGCTTAATGATAGAAAGTTGCGGGTTTTTCTCTGAAATTTTCAACTATTTATCAAATTTTCTTAATAAATAATTAAATTTACCGAAAATACTTGTTTAACAAATTATTATTGTTTATAACTATTTTCATCTGTACTAATGTGAGATAGTTTTGTTTTTTCCCTGCAATTTTTACCTTTTTGTCCACTTTTTACTTAGTTTTTACTTTATATAAAAAAAAATTAATACAAGTTAACAAAAATAGTTTTCAAACAATCTATTATTGTTTAGAACTATCTTCTCTTGGACAAGTGTTAGAAAGTGCGGTTTTTTCTGAAATGTTTAACTTTTAAAGAAATTTGAGAAGAAACCGCAACTATCTAGCGTTAACAAAAAAGATGGTTATGAACAAAAATAATAATTTTTGCTAAATTGACTTAAATATTAACTCATTCCAAGTAAAAAGTGGACAAAAAATTAAAAATTTCAGAATAAAACGCAATTTCTAGCATTATTCAAAGAGAATATTATTATAATTTATAAATTGTTTAAACAATTGATATAAATATCTAAATATAAGCATAAAGTATTATTTTATGTATTAGAAACAATTTGTTTGAAAAAAAATCATAATTAGCGCCAAAAACTCGTAAATCCCATTTTTTCACTTACGGGATTTTTTCGGGACCCTATAAAACAGACTTATGGGGGTGATATTTAAAAAGTAATATTTTATTCATATTCTATGGCTAATTGTGAAGAAAAATGTTGAGTTTTCAATAAATGTTTCAAAAAATTAATTTCCACAAAAATCGCATAAACAGAGCGCGGAACCGCTCAAGCTTAAAAAAATAGTAAAATAGTAACCATACTTCTCTCAAAAAAAGTAACCAAAAAGTAACATTAATGTGGCAAAAAGTAACCAAAAAGAAAGATCTTTTACCAAAAAGACGAATTTTCCATCAAAATTATGAATCTTTGACACAAAAATGTATATTGAAGAAAGTAGTTCAATTTTTAACAAAATGTTTGAAGTTTTCTGACTAAAAAAATTTAATATAGAAAACAGTAGAATTCATTAAAAAATACGATTTTTCAACAAAATAGGTTATTTTTCAACCAAATTGTTGATTTTTAAGCCAAAAAGTAAAAGTAAAAAAAAATCCTTAAAATCATCCTGATTCTTTTTTCAACAATTTGGAAAATTTATTTAATATTCTTTTAAAATTAACTAAAAAAATATACTGTTAGTTTTTCTAGGAATTTCGATACGAATTTTTTATTCATTTAAAACCGTTCAAAATGCTTAAAAAGCGTATAAATTTTGTGTTCCGAATTTTCAAACATCTGCATTCTGTTTTTAATGTTTCTAAATTTTTTTCACGTTTTAAATTATTTTAGAATCTTTCCAAAACTTCTAAATATATTTTAAACTTAATCCATTATTTTCCAAATTAATAACGGTCCAAATGTCATTTATTATTAAATTTTTTTTTTTTAATCTTTATTAATTTTGCTTGTAATATAAATTTGCAAAATAAAAAATCATTAATATTTTTTCAGAAAAAAATAAGAATTTTTTTTTTTTAACCTTTAAAGATCCTTAAAAAACTTCAAAATGTTATTTCGAAATCTTCAAAAACCTAAATTTAATTTTTCATTTTTCGTACTCTTTTCCAGTTTTAAATTAAGATTGGATCTTTTCAAAACTTGTAAATATCTCTGAAACTAATACGAATTTTTATTTTCAAATTTATGTAACAAAAAGATGTAACCAAAAGTAACTAAAGAGACATTTCTCGATAATACTTAGCAAAAATAAAATTGAGGATTACGATTATTTTTATTTGAAAATTTTATTTTTATATCTTACACAGGGCTCGGAATTGCTCAAGCTTAAAAGCAGTAAAATAGTATCCATATTTCTCTCAAAAAAAGTAACCAAAAAGAATTTTTCTGACTGAAAAAAAATTTAATATAAAAAATAATTTCAAACGCTTAATAATTTACGTATATATAAAAAGGAAGCTTTTAATATTTTTTAATTGAAATTTTTTAAATCAAAAGTCATTAGAGTGCAAAATTTTAAATTTTTACTTTGATACATTGTACTGTTACAAGATAAGAAAACAAAAATTTCAAAATTTCAAAATTATACCGTTTCAAGCAACTGGAATTTTTCCTACAATTTTTTTAAATCCTGCAAAAGTAAAAAAAAATACATTAAAATCATCCTGATTCTTTTTTGAAAATTGTATTAAATATTCTTTTCAAATTTGCTAAAAAAATATGTTATTAGTTCTAGGAATTTTGACACGAATTTTTTTATTCATTTAAAACCTTTCAAAATCCTTAAAAGCTTATAAATTTTGTGTTCGAAATTTTCAAACATCTGCATTCCGTTTTAAAGGGTTTTGAATTTTTTTTCACGTTTCAAATTATTTTGAAATCTTTTCAAAACTTCTAAATATATTTTAAATTTGCTTGATTATTTTACTAATTTATAATTGTTCAATTGTTATTTATGCATCCAAATTAAATGACTTTATTCACACATTAAAAATTTGTTAAATAAAGCAATTAAAATTGTATTGTTCAAAGTTTAAATTTAACAGCCTGAAATATTAATAATTAATGATTCAAGGCTTTCTATTTGAAATAATTCAGTTTGAAATTGAATAGTTTTTAATAATTGATTTATAATTGCTCATTTAAAATGAACCAAAAAATACGAATTTTTAACTAAAATGATGAATTTTCAACAACAAAATTAAGTTTTAACAAATATTCTTCATCTTTTAACCGAATTTCAACCAAAGAAGATAAATCCTCATTGAAAAATATAATACATCGATCGATATTTCAACAAAAAAGATTAAAATTTTTAATTAAGAACTAGCAATTTTAGCTAAATTGCAATTTTTATCAGGATTCATAATAATCCAATTTACAGCCCTTTTTATAGGTACATTTTACATACGAACTAATTATTATTTTATTGTTATTCCCTACATTTTCTCGACTCTAAAGTGCCAAATTCACTGGAAAAATTTGAATTTTTACATTTTTCAGAAGTTTTTAAATAATACGATTAATGAATTAATCAATTTCGTTATTTTCGGGCAAAAAATGTAACCAAAAGCAACCTTCGCATGAAATAAGTAACTTTTTAGTAACCGTGGATAAAAATAGTAACTATGTTTTAAATTAAGATTGGATCTTTTCAAAACTTGTAAATATCTCTTGATATAATAATAATATCTCTTATTTTTCAATTATTATTTATGTGTCGAAATTCAATGACTTCACTTGCATATTAAAAATTTGTTAAATAAAACAATTAAAATTGTATTTTTTCACGTTTTAAATTATTTTGAAATCTTTTCAAAACTTGTAAATATATTTTTAATTTGCTTGATTATTTGGAACGAGTGAAAAATCCCGAAAAATAAAATTCCCGACACTGCAAAATTTCCGAA
>CAKNXH010083658.1:0-16641 GCA_932178445.1 Andricus quercusramuli
TATACGCTTAAAAACTTGTTTCTCTAACTGAAAATTAAACTATTCTATTCTTTATTGAAAATTTATATTTCATAGTTGAAAATCCATCCATTTTGTTAAAAAAAAATTTTGTTGTAGAAAATTAATTTCTTTGGTTGAAATTTAATGCCTTTGGTTGAAGATTAGTTTTTTTATTGAAAATTAATTTTTGAAACTCAAAATGTAACTAAATTTCTTGTCGAAATTTTTTTTTTATAAAAAATTTTATCTTATTGGTGGAAAAATTATTCTTTTTTGGTAGAAAGTTAATCTTTTTGGTTGAAAATTTGTCTTTTTTGATAGAAAATTCATCTTCAGGGTTGAAAATTGAACTATTTGGTTAAACATTCATTTTTTTGTTTGTAGATACATTATTTTAGTTAAAAGTTCATTTCTTTGGTTGAAAAATTGGTTTTTTGTTGTAAGTTATTCTTTTTACGAAGAATGTAATTACTTCATTTTTGATAGAAAATTGATCTTTTCAAGTTGAAAATTCACTTATTTTGTTTAAAAGTTTCTCTGTCGCCAGTAATTAAATTATTTAGGTAGAAAATGTATATTGTTGGTTATAAATTTAACTTTATTTTCAAAAATTAGTCTTCATGACTTAAAAACTCAACATTTTGGATGAGAATTTTTCTCATGGGTTGAAAAATCTTTCTTGGTTGAAAATTGAACTCTTTTGTTGAAAATTTGTATTTTTCAGTTCAATTCAACAGTTTTTTATAGAAAATTAAAATAGTTTTTGGTGAAAATAATAATATCTGAAAATTCAAATCATGTTCAAAAGTTGTCTTTATGTTTGAGTTCAACTACTTTTGATTAAAAACTAAAAATTTTCGGTTGAAATATCAACTACTACATTTTTCGTTCAGAATTCATCTTTTTTGAAAGGAAAATCTAATTACTTGGTCGAAAGTTAAACTTTCTTGCTAAAAATTATTTTTTTTTTTTAAGATTCATAATTTTAATTGAAAATTCATCTCTTTGGTTGAAAACTTAGCTATTTTCTTAAAAACCCGTTTTTTCCTTGGCTGAAAATCAATTTTTTTTACTGAAAATTCAACTTCCAGTTGAAACTTTAACTATTATGTTGAAAAAATTTGTTTTTCTGGTTCAGAATAATTTTCTTTACTGAAAGTGTAACTATTGCAGTTCAATATTCCATTATTTTAGTTAAAAGTTAATCTCTTTTCTAAACATTAATTTTTTAACTAAAAATTTAACTATTCAATTTTCGGTTTACAGTTTATCTTCTTTTAATTGAAATTTTATCTTTTTTGTTACAAATTAATCTCCTTGGCTGAAAATTTATCTTTTTGGTTGAAAATTAAATTATTCTACTTAAAAAGTCATCAATTTAGTTGAAAATTCTTCTTTTTGGCTTAAAATTCAACTGTTCCACTTGAAGATTCATCATTTTAGTTAAAAATGTATTACCTTGTTTGAAAATGTAACTTTTTTTTTTTAAAGTTCGTCTTTTTTTTTGGTAGAAAATTATTTTTTTTTTCAACTGAAAATGTAACTATTCCAATTGAATATTCCATCATTTTAGTTGAAAATTCATCTCTGGTTTAACATTAATTTTTGTAACTCAAAATTTAACTATTCAATTTATGGTTGACAATTTATCTTTTTTAATTGAAAATTCTTGTGTTTTGGTGAAAATTCGTCTTTTTTTGTAGAAAATTAATCTTCAAGTATTGCAGTTGAATATTCATCATTGTAGTTGACATTTTTATTTTTTGTAAATAAAACAACTTGGTTGAAAGTTAAACTCTTTTGTTAAAAATGTATCTTTTTGGATAAAAATTCATCTATTCCAGTTGAAAATTTGTTGTTTTTTCATGGTGGAAAATTAATTTTTTCAACTGAAAAGGAAACTATTCCGTTTTCGCTTGAAGATTGTTTTTTTTTTTTAGTTCAAAGTTCAACTATTTAGTTGAGAATTCATGTATTTTGCTGAAAAATCGTGTTTTATGGTATAAAATTAATCTTTTTTTGTTAAATATTCCAATGTTTTGTTGAAAATGCAAAGTATAATTAATTATATTTTTAATATTATTCAATTAATCGAGGGTGCTAATATATTTAAGAATATCTTGTAATATAGCTTGACATTTTAAAAAATACGAAATATTTTAATGGCTCCGTCCTATGAAAACTTATACCTAGAAAAATCTTGAGATACCCAGAAAAAGCTGGATTTGTCAGGGGTTTTTTTCTCAGGATTTGTGTAGACACCTTGTTATTAAAAAATGTAAAGGGATAAATGATAGAAAAAATATCAATCTTCAAACCACAATTTTTTGATTTCAGGGGCGACAAAATCGCAATCTGAACAAGACCTAATCAAAGTTTTAGAAAACCGAGACCACAACTACGGACTCAAAATGAACAACCGATCCGCAGATAACCGAATTGCTTCTCCAAAAATCACTCAATTTCACAATTATTCTTCGCCCTCCCCGTCTCAAAAGGATCAATCCACGAATCAAATAACAAATATAAGAGACCTCAAAAAAAATACCCCCCGAGTTAAACTTTTGAACCAAGAATCTCCCACTCTTCAACCCGTGAAAAAAGTAAATTCCCCCTACACAAGAGTCGATCTAACCCACGAGGATGCGATGAAAACAGAACTGAAGAAATATTGTCGAACCTGTGCCGGGATCAAACTTCCCCTCACTGATATTTTCAGCGACAAGGGGATTCAGATGAAGCTCAGCCAGCAAATTAGACACCTAGAAAATATCAAAGAAACCGATTCCCTGTCGACTCAAATGTGCATGGACTGCATTTGTGACCTAAAAATGAGTTACACTTTCTTCATGCAGATTAAGAAAGCCGAGAATAAATTGAAATCCATCCAGGCGAAACTAATCGAAACTGCGAAAGCGAATTTGAAAGTTCAAGAGGAGCCTTCCAAAATTAATCCTCCTTTGATTCAGCACGATCCCGCCAATTTAAAAAACAACGGTCCTCGAATTTCTGCCGTATTTTCCACTAAAGATTCCCCCAACTGGGAAACGGATCCAGTTGCAAAAGTGAAATGCGAACCTCAAGATCCGGATGTTCCGAAAGTTCCGGAGGTTCAAAAAGTGCAGGAGGTTCAGAAACTGCAGGAGGTTCAGAAAGTTCAGGAGGTTCAAAAAATTCAGGAGGTTCAGAAAGTTCAAGAGGTTCAGAAAGTTCAGAAGGCTCAGAGTGATAACGAATCTTTGGAAGAATTTGATCCCGATGATCCTCCTTTTCATCCCGAGAGTGAAGAAGAAAATTCAGACAGAGAGCCGAAAGTTGCAAATCCTGTGAAGAAGAGTCCAAAAAAGGGAACTACAACTCCTGCTCCTAAATTTGATAAGAACACGAAGGCGGATAAGGCAATAGAGGTAAAAGAGGATAATTTAAAGCGGAAATTATCCGAAGGGAACGAGGATAAATTGTCAATGTTAAAAGCGATTGGACCCAAAGACGCAAAGCTACGAAAGCTGAATGTAAATGAGGCACTAAATATAAAAAAAGAGGAGAATGGAGTCATGTATGTTACAGTGCGAGGCGCAAAACCAAATGAACTGCTTCTAGTGAAAGTGAAAAAAATGGAAAAGGGCGAGAAGAGTAAACTTGCATGCAAGAAAGATCTTCTTAAAGAAAAGGAAAATCCATTCATGGACCGATCTTTGGAACAGAAGGGGCAAATAATAGAAGAACAGATAGAAGAATACAAAAAGAAGAGGGAGAAAGTTCTTGGACCTGCGGCCCAAAATGATACGACGGAGGTAGCTCCTGAAGAAGTTAGAATCAAGAGGGAAGCTTTTTACACAAAGGGAAGGGAAATCCTGCCTGAAGAATTTCAGCAACATTTTGCGTCAGAAATGCTAAATCAGAGTGAACTACCAAAGGAATTGGTGGAGATAAAGAAAGAGAAGCCGGAGAAAAGTCCCAAGACTTTGAAGAATAAGGAACCGAAGCCGAAAGTTTACAACAACCCCGAGGATTATAATCTGCGGATTGAGACAGTGAAAAATAAATGGGAAGATAAGCAGCGTAAGGATTGGGAAGAAGCGCATCCGGGAATTGAAAACCCGATCGATAGATTAAAAAGAATTTTGGGAGACTTGAGCGAGGGGGAAAATCTTCAAGAGTTTATTGAAAATCTGCAACAGAGAAAAATGGTGATTGCGAAATTGGGTGATGAAGATATCGTTTCTTTTTTTAAGGACAGAATCAACGCTCGGAAAGTTATATCCGAACCGGATTCGGACATGGAGGAGAAAATAGAAGTGCCTTTTGTTGAATTAATCGAGTGTGATTTCTGCTTTCTTGCTTTTGCGACGAAAGAAGTGTGCGATGAGCATATGAAGATTCACGACAAGAGAATTCTCCATTATTGCGAAGATTGTAACGAGGAATTTCCCGTGTTGAGGTTGAAGAAAAATCACAATGTGATTTGTATCCGGAAATTGATTTGCAAGTATTGCGATTTGATGTTGGATTCCAAGGGGAAGAAGAGACAGCATGAGCAGAAACATTGCGACAATATTTTTGGCCAACTCTGCGAATATTGCGGCGAGAAGTTTAAACATCAGGGAACGTTGGATCAGCATGTGAAGTCGCGGCACATGACTTTGGAGAAGATTTTTCAGTGTCCGAAATGCCCGAAGAAATTTGCCTTCAAGACAAAACTGAGTTTTCATTTGAAGAGTGTGCATACGGCTATGAGGGCTTTTTTGTGCGAGGATTGCGGAGCGGATTTTAAAAATCCGGCGAGTTTGAGACATCACAGGATTCGAAAACATCAGCCGACGGGGAACAAGAAGGAATGTCCGGTTTGTAGGAAACTGATTCCGCTTTATAGTCTGAGCAAACATATGCATACGCATAAGGCTTATACAATTAAGTGTCCGCATTGCGATAAAATGTTCAAGAATACGTCGACATTGAAGCAGCATGTGAGGATCCATGAAGATCAAAGACAGTTCAGGTCAGATTTCCAAAATTAATCAAAAGGACGGAAAAATGAAAAAGCGAGAGGTGGTTTTTGGTTGACTTTTTCCTCTTTTTTCCCTCTTTTTTCATTTTGTTATTTTTGTCTCTAAAGAGCCGAAAAGTTAGATGGTCATTGAATTTTATTTTTGATTATGAATCTTTTTCTACATTTTTGTAAAAAAAATTTCAAGGTAAAATAAACTTCGAGTCTATTTGAATCTTAAATATTTTTAAATAGAGACACTAAACTCATGATTCTTTCCAATTTGTATTATAATTTAAGATCTCATTAAAATGAGTTTGCAAATTTTTACCTCATTTTTAATGTAAGAAATCTTTATTCTCCATCTTTTCATAAAACAATTTTGTAATAATGAATATATTGAATTTTGTTAATTCATAGAATTTTTTTGAATATTTCTGAATTTTCTTAATTAAGAAAATTTTAATAGTCGAAATCAGATTGGTATCAGAATCACCTACCAATTATTACTGTAAGATTTAAGAGGCTCCCTTTTTTCAAGTTAGTTTGTAATCGAAAACTTAAAAGATCGTGCAGTCCCAGTTGAAAGAGACTCGGGACGGGTTACTTTTTAGTAACTTAGTTACTTTTTTGATCCGCGGTTACTAAAAAGTTACGTATTTAATGAAAAGGTTACTTTTGGTTACATTTTTTGCCCTTAATGACGAAATGAATTAATTCATTAATGGTATTATTTAAAAACTTGCAGGGTGCACAGTCTTCCCCTTTTTCTCTAAGTTTCCCCTTTTTCCCCCTATTCTCAAAAAACTTCCCCTTTTTCCCCTTTTCTCTTTAAATATACGATATTTGAAATTGTAACCATTTATGAATAATAATTAAAGCAATTATAGCACTCAAATCAATTATTTATGAATAAATAAGGTATACGTTTCAAGTGCTGGCCATTAAAAATAAATACTCTTGAAAAAAATTTGAAGGTGAAACATTTTAAAGCAAGTTGAAAATTTGAAAACTTGAGACAGAAGTTATTATCGAATATAAAATTGGAACAGTTACAAAATATGTAGTACTTTTCAAATAAGTATTAGAAGATTAACACATTTTAGTTGGAATGTACAAAAAATTGAAATTGAAATTAAATTTAAATTTATGTTATGGTTATCATTTATGGTTATCATGGTTATTTATGGTTATCATCATTTTAAATTTATTTACCTAATTAAAAAATTCAACTATTTGGTTGCAAGTTCACGAATTTCGTTCAAAAGTTATATTTTTTGGCAGAAAATTGGTTAAAGATTTAACTATTTGGGTGAAAATATATGTATTTTGTTGAAAAGCTGTCTTTTTGGTTAAAAATCAAACAACTATGTTAAAAATTCATTTTTTTAAACTGAAAATTGCCATTTTTAATTTAAAATTATTCTTTGTATTGAAAGCTTATATTTTTGAATTTTAAATTCAACTGTATTGTACAAAGTTCTTTTTTCGGCTCGAAAATTCAATAATTTTGTAGAAAATTGGTTTTTTCATTTGAAAATTAGTTTCTTGAAATGAGAATCTGGAAATTCCATTTTTGGTTCGAAGTTGATCTTTTTTATTTCGAAAATTCAACTATTTGGTTAAAAGTTTATGTAATTTGTTAAAAATTCGACCTTTTTTTGTAGAAAATTAATCTTCTTGCTTTAAAATTCGACATTTAGAATGCATTTTTTTTCTTCATTGACTAAAAAATCTTTTTTGTTTGA
Source organism: Andricus quercusramuli (assembly GCA_932178445.1). Classification (NCBI taxonomy): domain Eukaryota; kingdom Metazoa; phylum Arthropoda; class Insecta; order Hymenoptera; family Cynipidae; genus Andricus; species Andricus quercusramuli. The sequence continues at coordinate 6,736 of CAKNXH010083658.1, forward strand.
AAACTCAACTCTTGTTGAAAATTCGTGTTTTCGGATTAAAGATTTGACTGTTTTGTAGAAATTTTGAATTTTTTCTCGAAAATTGGACAGTTTGGTAAAGAATTCAACTAATTGATCGAATTTTGAACTACTTTGTTAAAAATTCATTTTTGAGTTAAAAATTCATCATTTTAGTTAAAGTTTTTTTTGTTCCTTAAAAACTAGTTTTTTAACTGAAAATTTCAATGTTTGGTTGAAAATTAACTTTTCAATTAAAAATTCATATTTTCGTGTTGAAAAATCAACTGCATTGTAGAAAATTCTTGTTTCAGGCTTCAAAATTCAACAATTTGGGATAAAAATCAGTTTTTTCAATTAAAAATTAATTTTTTGAAACGAAAATATAACTATTCGATTTTTGGTTAAAAACTGATGTTCTTAATTCAACAATTCAACTATTTTATTCAAAAATTATCATATTAATGGAAAATTTGAAATTGCGAAATTTAAAAATAAATGTTTGAAAATGTGCAAAAACATGTTTTTTTATGGAGTCATATGCACACATTGTTAAAAGAGTTGAATATGTTGAACCTAAACTGTATTCAACTTGAACCAAAGAAACATATTTTATTTTGCTTTTTCGGAAAAAATTTTGTGTCGTGAGTTAGGATTTTTGGGATTTCATATCTTTTTTGTGATTTTGGAATATTACAAACACCACGAAAAAAAATGTTTCCCATGACTAAAAAATAATAACATGTTTCTTTGGTTCAAGCTACGCAATTTCAGGTTTGAATCAATAAAAAAAAAATGTTTTTGTATATTTTCAAAACATTTTAAATAAGACAACATTTTTTTTAATTAAAAAAGTTTTTAATTGTAAATTTAAGAAATAGAACAGAAAATATTAACCGATTTCAAATTTTTTTTCTTCACTTGCTTTGGATGTCGACCCAGAAATTGTTATCCCGCAGCTCAAACAATTCCATTAGTTTTTAGCATTTTTACTTCACTCTATTATTTAAAAATGTAACATTTCTTACAAAAAGATTGTTTATTCTTTTAGACATATCAAAATAAATTTTTAATCTTTCCCCTATTTTCCCCTTTTTCGTGAGAAAACCACCCTATTTCCCTTTTTTTAAGCTCCTTTTGCGCTGTGCTCCCTGAACTTGTGAAAAATGTAAAAATTCCAATTTTTTAAGTAAATTTGGCACTTTAGAGACGGGAAAATTAGAGAATAACAATAAAATAATAATTAGTTCGAATGTAAAATGTATAAAAAGGGCTACCAATTGAATTATTATGAATTCTGATAAAAATTGCAATTTAGCTAAAATTGCTAGTTTTTAATAAAAAAATTTTATCTTTTTTGTTGAAATACAGAACTATGTATTATATTTTTCGATGAAAATTTATCTTCTTTGATTGAAATTCGGTTAAACGTTAAAAAATTTTTGTTAAAAATTTATTTTGTTGTTGAAAATTCATGATTTTAGTTGAAAATTCGTCTTTTTGGTAGAAAATTAATCTTCTTGATTGAAAATCACCCTTTTGTTTAAGAATACATAATTTTATTTGAAAATTCATCTTTTTAGTTAGAAATGTACTTATTTTGATGAAAATTCTTCTTTTTCGGTTGAAGACTCCCCTGTTTTCGTAGAAAATTCAATTATTTGGTTGATAGATAACTTTTTTGTCAAAGATACATAATTACTGGTTGAAAATTAAACTGTTTTGTAAAAACTGGCCTTTTTGCTTAAAAACTCAACAATTTGGTTAAAAAATAACCTAATTTGTTGAAAAATAAACTTTCTTCAGTGAATTCTGTTCTTTATATTAAATTAAAACTTTTTTGGTTATTATATCAACTATTACATTTGTCGTTAACAATTCATCCTTTTTAGTCAGAAAAATTCAACCATTTTGTTAAAAGTTAAACTACTTTCTTAAATGTACTTTTTTTTTTAAGATTCATAATTTTGGTGGAAATTTCGTCTTTTTTGGTAACAAATCTTTCTTTTTGGTTTCTTTTTTGTTACATTTTTGTTACATTTCGGTTACTTTTTTTAGAGAAGTATGGTTATTATTTTACAATTTTTTTAAGCTTGAGCAGTTCAATCATTTTTCGTCTCGAATGAGAGATAGTAAAAAAATAAATGATTTTTCGACTCAAAAGTGGGGAAATTTTCAAAAGTAAAAAATTTTTTTACTTCAAAAGTGGAAATTTTAGAAAAAAAAAACAATTTTTAATCCGTAATTGGAAAGAAACTTAAAATGCAAACAATTTTTTTCTTGAAATAGGGATAATTTTAAAAAATATAAAATTTTCTTACCTAATGGAAGTAAATTTAATAACTAAAGAATTTTTAGACTCGAAGGAAGAAAAATTTTTTAATTAAATAATTATTTTGCTGGAATGAGTGAAAATTGAAAAAAATAAGCAATTTGTCGACTTTGAGAAGAAAAAATCGATAAAGTAAACCATTTTTCGACTTGAAACAGGACAAATTGAAAAATTAAACGTTTTTTTATAGAAAAGGGGGAAAATTAAAAAAGTACAACATTTTTCGACTCAATTTAAAAAGTAATCAATTTGTAAATTGAAAGGAGAGAAATTTGAATAAATTGTAAAAAAAAGGTAAACAAAATTTCAGTGTATTTTTGTACTTGAAAGGAGAAAAACTTGAAGAGTAACTTTTTCCACTTATAAAAAAAAATTTCAAAAGTAAAAAAAGAATCTACTGGAAAGAGAATATTCAAAAGGTATACGATTTTTCAACTTCTGAAGAGGAAAATTTAAAACTAAATAATTTTTTGGTTGGAAAGAGGGAAACTTGAAATATAAATAATTTTTCGATCTGAATGAAGGTTAGTAGAAAAATAAATTATTTTTCGACTTAAAAGTGGGGAAATTTTCAAAAGAAAACATTTTTTTACTTCAAAAGTGGAAATTTTAGAAAATAAACCATTTTTCATCCTTAATAGGAAAGAAACTTAACATTTAAACCATTTTTTCTTAAAATAGGGATAATTTAAAAAAATATATATAATTTGTCGACGTGAAGGAGGGAAATTTAAAAATTAAAGAATTTTTAGATTTGAAGGAAGAAAAATTTAAAAACTAAACAATTATTTGGCGTGGAAGATGGAATATTGAAAAAAATAAGCAATTTGTCGAAGGAGAGAAATATAAAAATTAACCCATTTTTTGTAGAGATATAATTACAAAAACACACGTTTTTCGTCTTGCAAGGAGGAAAATTTAAAAAGTAAACAATTTGCCGACTTGAAGGAAGGAAATTTGAAACTAGAAGAATTTTTCGACTTGAAGGAAAAAAAATTCTTAAGTAAACAATTATTTTGCTTGAAAGAGGAAAATTTGTTTTTAAAAAATTCGACCGGAGGAGGAAAAATTGAGAAAATAAACCATTTTTCGACTTGAAACAGAGCAAATTAAAAGGAACTAAACAATTTTTCGTTTTGAAAGCAGGGAAATATAAAAATTAAATCATTTTTTTTCGGAAAAAGAAAAAATTGAAAAAGTATACAATTTTTCGAACTAAAATGGGGGCAATTTAAAAAATAAACAATCTTATGGTTCCTAAAAAAGATAATTGAAAAAACACAATTTTTACTTAAAAAAAGGGAAAAAATCAAAAGGAAACATGAAAAGTAAAATAATTTGTAAATTGAAAGGAGAAAAATGTGAACAAATTGTAAAAAAAACGTAAAAATAATTTCAACGTGTTTTTGAATTTGAAAGGTGGAAAACTTAAAAAATGAACAATTTTTCGACTTAAAAAACTGAATTTAGAAAGTAAATTAAGAAAAAATTATTTCAAATCATTTATAATTATAAATTGGTTAAAAATGTAACTATTCGGTTGAAAATATATTTATTTTGTTGAAAAGCTATCTTTTGGTTTGATAATCAAACTAATTTGTTAAAAATTCATTTTTTCAAACTGAAAATTGCAATTTTTGATTGAAAATTATTTTTTGTAATAAAAGCTTATATTTTTTAGTTAAAAATTCAAATATATTTTAGAAAGTTCTTTTTTTTTTGCTCAAAAATTCAATACTTTGGTAGAAAATTGGTTTTTTCATTTGAAAATTAGTTTTTTCAAATGAAAATGTAGCAATTCCGTTTTTGGTTAAAAATTTATCTCTTTTAGTTTTAAAATTCAAATATTTGGTTAAAAATTTATGCAATTTGTACAAAAATTCGTCCTTTCGTCATTTTTCAGTTAAAAAATCATCATTTCAGTTAAAGTTTTTTTTTGTTTGTTAAAAACTAGGGGTCTTAACTAAAAATTTTAATTTTTGGATGAAAATTAACTTTTTAATTGAAAATTCAGATTTTTGTGTTGAAAAATCAACTTCGTTGTAGAAAATTCTTCTTTCAGGCTTCAACATTCAACAATTTGGGCGAAAATTCAGTTTTTTCAATTGAAAATTAATTTTTCGAATCGAAAATGTAACTATTCGATTTTTGGTTAAAAACTGATGTTCTTAATTCAACAATTTAACTATTTTGTTCAAATTTCATCTTATTTTTATCTTGGTTTTTCGGAAAAACAATTTTTTCGTGAGTTAGGATTTTTGGGATTTCATATATTTTTTGCGATTTCGGAACGTTATAAGCACCACGAAAAAAATGTTTCTCATGAATAAAAAATAATAACATGTCTCTTTGGTTCAAGCTGAAGAAATTTCGGGTTCGAATCAATCCAAAAAACATGTTTCAGTGCAGTTAAAAAAATTTTAAATAAGGCAAAATTTTTGTTGAATTATTATAATTTTTAATTGTAAATTTTAAAAAGACAATTGAAGATATTTACCGATTAAAAAATTTGTTTCTTCAATTCTTTTGGATGTCGACCAACAAATTGTTACCCCTTAACTCAAACGATTCGATTAATTTTAGTATTTTTACTTCGCTCTACTGAAGAGGTTAGTTTTAAATTTACATTGAAATATCCAATTTTATAACATTTGTTATAAAAAGATTGTTTTTTCTTTTCGACATGTAAAAATAAATGTTTAATTTTTCCCCTTTTTCGTGAGAAAATTACCCTATTTCCACTTTTTTTGTTGAAAATTTAACAACTCCTGTTAAAGATTCATCATTTTAGTTAACAATTGATTTTTTTATTTAAAAATTTAACAAATTGGTTTAAATAATCTTCATCTTTGACAATTAATCTTCTTATTTAAAAATTCATCTTTCTTTTTGAGAATAGAACTACTTAGTTGAAAGTTAAACTCTTTTGTCAAAAATTCATCTTTTTGGTTTAAAATTCATCTAGTGCAGTTAAAGACTCATCATTTTAGTTGAAAATTCATCACTTTGGTTGAATTTTTAATTGTTTATTTGTGTGTGTGGAAAATTAATTTTTGTAACTGAAAATTTAACTATTCCGTTTTTGGTCGAAAACTGATCTTTTTTGGTTCTAGATTCAACAGTTTGGTTGAAAATTGATTTAATAAATTTGAAAATTAATCTTTTTGGTTGAAAATTCAACTTAATTAAATTTAATTAAAAATTAAACTTGAACTATTTTCAAATATGAGATTAATCTTTGAAAATATTTAAAATTAGAGCTTAGTTCAGTTTTGTGTGATTATTCCTTTTTAACGATAGTTTCTCTTCTTCTAAAAGACTATAATTTTTTTCGAGCGGGGGTATCAGTTTTAGGTTTAGAATTTTTTTAAATACCCTGAAATCGAAGATTAGCTCGAATTTTCAAATGCTCAAATCCTGATTTCTGATTTCTGTTTTAAGGTGCGACACTTGTGGAGTTGGATTCAACCGAAGAGACGGTCTTCGTCTCCATATGAAGGTCCACGAAAAATCGGACAGTCGAGGCCTCAAGGAATGTTCCTGCCAAATATGTGGCGAGAAGTTCCCCAATCATTCGATGCTCGTGATCCATCGAAATCGACTACACAAAGACGGAAGAAATTACACCTGCCATATTTGCAACAGGTCGATGATTTCGACTCGATCTCTCGAGTGGCATTTGGCTCACATTCACAACGAGGCTCTTCCTGGAATCGTCAAGGAAGAGTCGGACGGTTCCAGCGAAACAAAACGAGTCTGCTGCTTCCACTGCGACAAGACTTTTAAAACCGAAATGATTCTGCGAACACATATCAAAAATGCCCACATGGAAAAGGAGCCTGTGAAGTGTTTGGACTGCGATTTGACGTTCACGAGTGAAGTTCGACTCAGACATCATATGATGATTACTCATAACAGACTTGAGGGAACTTTGCAGTGTCCACATTGTCCGAAGAGATTTGTGAATCAGTTGAGACTGAAGACGCACATGATTTCGCATTCGGAGGAACGACCTTATACGTGTGAGATTTGTGGGTTTAATCTCAAGACGAAGATTCAGTTGATTAAGCATCATCAGAATCGACACAGCGATGAGAGACCTTTGCAGTGTCGACATTGTCCCTGGAGATGTAAACAGGTTTGTATCTTATTTATAAAATGAAAAGTTCTATTCCAAAAAAATCCGGAGGCGTTTAAGACTGAGAAAGAAGGGGGAAATTCTTTATATTACAGTTTTTCGACTTCAGAGAGGGAAAATTGAAAATATAAATTACTTTTCGACTTGGAAGAGGGAAAATTGAAAATATAATTTTCGAAAACTTAAAAACAATCCATCTTTTGATGTAAAAGAAATACAATTCAAAAAGTAAAGAATTTTTCGACTTGGAGGAGGGAAAATAGAACATACAAACTAAATTTCGATTTAAAAAGGGGAAAATTAAAAAATAAACCATTTTTCGACGTAAAAGAAGGAAAATTGAAAAAGTAAACAATTTTTCGACTTTGAGGAGGGAAAATTGAAAATTTAAACTACTTTTCGACGTGAAAAGGGGAAACTTAAAAAAAAAACAATTGTTCGACGTAAAAGAAGGAAAATGCAATAAGTAAAGAATCTTCGACTTGGAAGAGGGAAAATCTAAAATATAAACTAAATTTCGATTTCGAAAGGGGAAAATTAAAAAGTAAACCATTTTCGACGTAAAAAAAGGAAAATTGAAAAAGTAAACAGTTTTTCGACTTTAGAAGGAAAATTGAAAATTTAAACCACTTTTCGACTTGAAAACGGGAAACTTAAAAAAAAATTCGACGTAAAAGAAGGAAAATTCAATAAGTAAAGAAATTTCGACTTTGAAGAGGGAAAATCTAAAATATAAACTAAATTTCGATTTGAAAAGGGTTCGACTTGAGAAGGGGAAACTTTAAAAAAAAAACACAATTTTTCGACGTAAAAGAAGGAAAATGGAAAAAGTAAACAATTTTTCAACTTGGGAGAGAGAAAATTGAAAATATAAACTACTTTTAGGCTCGAAAAGGGGAAAATTAAAACAAAAAACAATTTTTCACGTAAAAGAAAGAAAATTCACAAAGTAAACAATTTTTCGACTTGGAAGAGAAAAATTGAAAATATAAACTTCTTTTTGACTTGAAATTTAAAAAATTCAAAAGTAAACAATTTTTCGACGTAAAAGAAGGAAAATTGAAAAAGTAAACAGTTTTTCGACTTCAGATAGGGAAAATTGAAAATATAAACTACTTTTCGACTTGGAAGAGGGAAAATTGAAAATATAAACGACTTTGTACTTGAAATTTTAAAAATTCAAACGTAAACAATTTTTCGACTTGGAAAAGGAGAAAATTGAAGATTGAAAATTTAAACTACTTTTCGACTTGAAAAAGGGAAACTTGAGAACAAAAATTCGACGTAAAAGAAGGACAATTCAAAAAGTAAACAATTTTTCGGCTTCGGAGGAGGGAAAATCGAACATACAAACTAAATTTCGATTTCAAAAGGGGAAAATTAAAAAGTAAACCATTTTTCGACGTAAAAGATGGAAAATTAAAAAAGTAAACAGCTCTTCGACTTCAGAGAGGGAAAATTGAAAATATAAACTACTTTTCGACTTGTAAGAGGGAAAATTGAAAATATAAACGACTTTTTGACTTGAAAAGAAGAAAATTCGAAAGTAAACAATTTTTCGACTTGGAAAAGGGAAAATTGAAACCACTTTTTGACTTGAAAAGGGGAAACTTAATAAAAAGCTGTTATAAATTAAGTTTCGATTCAAAAGGGGAAAATTCAAAAGTAAACTATTTTTCGACATAAAAGAAGGAAAATTGACAAAGTAAACAGTTTTTCGACTTCAGAGAGGGAAAATAGAAAATATAAACTACTTTTCGACTTAGAAGAGGGAATATTGAAAATTCAAACGACTTTTCCACTTGAAAAAGGGAAACTTGAGCAAAAAAAAATTCGATGTAAAAGAAGGAAAATTCAGTAAGTAAAGAATTTTCAACTTGGAAGAGGGTATGTCTAGAATATAAACTCAATTTAGATTTCAAAAGGGGAAATTTTTAAAGTAAACAATTTTTCGACTTGGAAGAGGGAAAATTAAAAAGTAAACCCTTTTTCGAAGTATACGAAGGAAAATTGAAAAAGTAAACAGTTTTTTGACTTGAGAGGGAAAATTAAAAATATTAGCCACTTTTCGATTTCAAAAGGGGAAAATTAAAAAGTAAACTATTTTTCCACGTAAAGAAAGGAAAATTGAAAAAGTAAACTTCTTGGAAAAGGAAAATTTGAAAATATAAACGACTTTTTGACTTGAAATGAAGAAAATTAAAAAGTAAACAATAAAAAAAGGGTATATTTTTTTTAGTTAACAATTTGTCTACTTGGGAGAGGGAAAATTGAAAATATAAACTACTTTTAGGCTCGAAAAGGGGAAAATTAAAAAAAAAAACATTTTCCAATTTAAAAGAAAGATAGTTCAAAAAGTAAATAATTTTTCGACTTGAAAGAGGGAAAATTGAAAATATACACTACTTTTCGACTTGGAAGAGGGAAAATGGAAAATATAAACGACTCTTTGACTTGAAATGAAGAAAATTCAAAAGTAAAAAATTTTTCTACTTGGAAGAGGAAAAATTGAAAATTTAAACCACTTTTCGACTTGAAAAGGGGAAACTTGAAGAAAACAAACACACGATTTTTCGACGTAAAAGAAGGAAAATTCAATACGTAAAGAATTTTCGACTAGGAAGAGGGAAAATCTGAAATATAAACTAAATTTCGATTTCAAAAGGAAAATTAAGAAGTGAACCCGTTTTCGATGTAAAAGAAGGAAAATTGACAAAGTAAACAGTTTTTCGACTTTAGAGAGGGAAAATTGAAAATATAAACTACTTTGCGACTTGGAAGAGGAAAATTTGAAAATTTAAACCACTTTTCGACTTGAAAATGGAAAAATGGAAAATATAAACGACTTTTAGACTTAAAATGAAGAAAATTCAAAAGTAAACAATTATTCGTCTTGTAAGAGAGAAAGCTAAAACTACTTTTTGACTAGAAAAGGGGATATTTTTTCTAGTAAACAATTTTTCGACGTAAAAGAAGGAAAATTGAAAAAGTAAACATTTTTTCGACTTCAGAGAGGGAAAATTTAAAATATAAACTACTTTTCAACTTGGAAGAGAGAAATTGAAAATATAAACGACTTTTTGACTTGAAATTTAAAAAATTCAAAAGTAAAAAACTTTTCGACTTGGAAGAGGGAAAATTGAAAATTTAAACCACTTTTCGACTTGAAAAGGGGAAATTAAAAAAAAAAAATCGACGTAAAAGAAATTCATCTATTTTCTTTAAAAATTAATTTCTCTATTTGAAAATGTAACTATTTTGTTGGAATCTTTTTTATTAATTTTTGTTTCATAGTTGAAAATTCATGTATTTTGTTGAGAATTTGTCTTTTTTGGTCAATTATTATACTTCTCCTTAGAAAACGGTTGAAAATTTACCAATCATTCATCTCCTAAATTGAAAATTTAACTATTCCACTTTGGGTTGAAAATTAATGGTT
>CAKNXH010083658.1:23761-49198 GCA_932178445.1 Andricus quercusramuli
ATTTTGGGAATTTCAAGGTTTCAAAAATTTCATTTTTTTTTGCATTTTTGACTAAAAACGGAAAAGTTGTGTCTTTATAAAATACCTCGTTTCTTGTGGATCATACGACAAAGTTTATACCAAACAAATGAAAGTGGAGTTAATTTAGCGTAATTTAAAAGAAAAGTGTACGTATTTTAAAAAAATACGTCTTTTGCAATTGATAAATGAACAATTTTTCATAACAAAAGCTTGCTATCACCACTTATGATTACTTTTTGGCCATTTTTCAAGTATTTTTATGGCAAAAAGTGATTGTAATTGATTGTAAATGTGATATGTTTTTTATCAATAAACAAATAGTTTTTAAATCATTGTTTATAACAATATCTTGTCAAGCACTTTTGAGTACTTTCTGAGTATTTTTTTAGAAACAGTAATTATCATTTTTTTACATGTGATATATATTTGTTTTCAATAAACAAATAGTTTATTGATAATTGTTTATAACAATATCTTGTAAAAACCACATTTGAGTACTTTTGTAGCAAAAAGTAATTATAATTGATTAAAAATGTGATATATATTTTTTCAATAAACAAATAGTTTATTAATACTTGTTTGTAACAATATCTTGTCATAATCACTTTTGAGTACTTTTGAGAGTATGAAATTTAATGCTGAAAAAGTATTCATTAGAAGATATCGTTGCAAACAATCATCATTATTTGTTTATTGATTGAAAAACCTCACATTTTCAATTAATAACAATCACTTTTTTGCCATGAAAATACTAAAAAATGGCCAAAAAGTAATCATGAGTGATGATAACAAGCTTTTGTTATAAACAATTATTTATCAGTTGCAAAAAACAAATGGTAAATGAATTATATACACTTATTTGGAACAAAAATTTTGTTGAAATTACGTTAAATTGACTTCACTTTAATTTGTTTGGTATAAACTTTGTTGTAGGATCCACAGGAAACGAGGTATTTTACAAAGACACAACTTTTTCGTTTTTAGTCAAAAATGCGAAAAAAATGAAAATTTTGAAACCTTGCAATTCTCAAAATAATAGGGCTAAAAGACTTTTTTCAGATGTACGTAGAATTTTATAGACTATTTTATTCTCTGGCATCATTAATGCAAACTAAACCTGACTCGATTTATTCAAAAAGTAAATCATTTTTTGACTTGAAAGAAGGAAAATCGAAAATATAAACTAAATTTCGATTTGAAAAGAGGAAAATTAAAAAATTAACAATTCTTCGACGAAAAAAAAAGAAAAATTGCAAATATAAACTACTTTTTGACTTGAAAAAGGGAAAGTTAAAAATATAAAGGGACACTTAACGAAACTTTCTCATTAAAAATATTGGATGTGGGCTTTTTTTCTGGAATTTCACTCTTTATTTCGACGTAATGCCTGGACAACTGAACACTTGACGCATAATTTTTCGGTGTAGTTTATTTTTCTAACAAGTGAAGGGTGGCGTTCCATTGGAAATAAACTAAGTGTTGAAATTTATCTGATTTTTTCCAGCCAATAATTTTATTTTGGTAAAAATGGCGTTTATGCCCTTTTGGAACGATACCCTTAAATTGTGATAATTCGAGACGTTGTAAAAAGTTCACTTTTGGGAATGATTTTGTTTAATTAGGAAATATTTTTTTCTAAGTTTTTGCTCATTGTTAATTATGCTGGAGTACTTCGAATCAGTTTGAAAGAACTTTGAAGGCTGAGATTCTATTTATTTATTCCACGTGAAATAAATATCAAAAATGTAAGTTTAGTTATTTAAGAAATAATGATATTTAAGAATAAAGTGAGTTAGATGTTTCGGACTGCAATCAGTTTTGATTAACTTAGTTCAATTTTGTCGAATAATATTAGACAAATTCTTTTTCTTTATATAAATTGTGAGAAAAATAGATAAACACTAATTAATAGAAATAAAGTAATTTTCAGCGAGATTAGTTTCATGTTATTTTTTCCCTTCAGGGATTGATAATCATTTATATTTATTATATTTTCTATAAAGCGCAGATCAAGATAAAATTTAAATTTTATGTTTTGGCTAGTGTAAAAGATAAAAGGTTATTTGCGAGAAAAAAATAATACTAGGATTTTTAATTGTGATAATACTCAGCACTATAACTTGAAAAGTAAACAGTTTTTTGATGTAAAAGAAGGAAAATTAAAAAAGCCATCCATTTTTCGACTTGGAAAAGGGAAAATTGAAGATATAAACTACTTTTCGACTTGAAAGGGGGAAACTGCAAAAGCAAACCATTTTTCAACGTAAAAGAAGGAAAATTGAAAAAGTAAATCATTTTTTTATTTGGAAGAGGTAAAATCGAAAATATAAACTAAATTTCGATCTTAAACGGGGAAAATTCAAAAGTAAACAATTTTTCGACGTGTAAAAAAAGGAAAATTGAAAATATAAACGACTTTTTGAGTTGAAAATAAGAAAATTAAAAAGTAAACAATTTGTCGACTAGAAAAGTGGACATTTTTTCAAGTAAACCATTTTTCGACTTGGGAGAGGGAAAATTAAAAATATAAACGACTTTTCGACTTGAAAAGGGGAAACTTCAAAAACATACAATTTTTCGTCGTTAAAGAAGGAAAATTATAGAAGTAAATAATTTTTTGACTTGAAAGAGGGAAAATCGAAAATATAAACTAAATTTCGATCTTAAGAGGGGAAAATTCAAAAGTGAACAATTTTTCGACGTGTAAAAGAAGAAAAATTGAAAATTTAAACAATTATTCAATTTGAAAAATTGAAAATATAAACCATTTTTCGATTTGAAAATAAGAAAATTCAAAAGTAAACCATTTTTCTACTTGGGAGAGGGAAAATTCAAAATATAAGCTACTTTTCGACTAGAAAAAGGTACAATTTTTAAAGTAAACCATTTTTCTACTTGAGAGAGGGAAAACTCAAAATATAAACTACTTTTCGACTTGAAAGGGGGGAACTGCAAAAGCAAACAATTTTTCGACGTAAAAGAAGGAAAATTGAAAAAATAAATAATTTTTTACTTGGAAGAGATAAAATCGAAAATATAAACTAAATTTCGTTCTTAAAAGGGGAAAATTCAAAAGTAAACAATTTCTCGATTTCAAAATAAGAAAATTCAAAAGTAAACAATTTTTCGACTTTTAAGAGAGAAAACTGAAACTAATTTTGGACTAGAAAAGGGGACATTTTTTCAAGTAAACCCTTTTTTGACTTGGGAGAGGGAAAATTCAAAATATAAACGACTTTTCGACTTGAAAAGGGGAAAATTGAAAAAGTAAATAATTTTTCAACTTGGAAAATGGAAAATGTAAACGACTTTTCGACTTGAAAAGGGGAAACTTCAAAAACATACAATTTTTCGTCGTTAAAGAAGGAAAATTATAGAAGTAAATAATTTTTTGACTTGAAAGAGGGAAAATCGAAAATATAAACTAAATTTCGATTTTAAGAGGGGAAAATTCAAAAGTGAACAATTTTTCGACGTGTAAAAGAAGGAAAATTGAAAATGTAAACAATTTTTCGATTTGCAAAATGGAAAATATAAACTACTTTTCGACTTGAACAGGGGACATTTTTCAAAGTAAACAATTTTTCGACTTGGAAGAGGGAAAATTCAAAATATAAACTACTTTTAGACTTGAAAAGGGGCAAATCGAAAAGTTAACAATTTTTCGACGTAAAAGAAGGAAAATTGAAAATACCAACGACTTTTCGACTTGAGAAAGGAATAATTCGAAAGTAAACAATTTTTCGATTTGGGTGAGGGAAAATTTTAAAATATAGACGACTTTTTGACGTGAAGAGGGAAGAATTCAAAAGTAAACAACTTTCCGACGTAAAAGGAAAATTCCAAAAGTAAATAATTTTTTGACTTGAAAGACGGAAAATCGAAAATATAAACTAAATTTCGGTTTGAAAAGAGGAAAATTCCAAGGTAAACAATTCTTCGACGTGAAAAAGAAAAATGGAAAATATAAACCACTTTTTGACTTGAAAGAGGGAAAGTTATGAATATAAACGACTTTTTGATTTGATATTAATAAAATTCAAAAGTAAACAATTTTTCGACTTGGAAGAGTGAAAATTAAAACTACTTTTCGACTAGAAAAGGGGACAATTTTTTAAGTAAACAATTTTTTGACTTAAAAGAATGAAAATTCCAAATATAAACTACTTTTCGTCTTGAAAAGAGAAAAATTGAAAAGTAAACCATTTTTTGACGTAAAAAAAGTAAATTGAAAAAGTAAATAATTTTTCAACTTGGAAAATGAAAAATGTAAGCGACTTTTCGACTTGAAAACGGGAAACTTCAAAAACATACAATTTTTCGACGTAAATGAAGGAAAATTGAAAAAGTAAATAATTTTTTGACTTGGAAGAGGGAAAATCGAAAATATAAACTAAATTTCGATCGTAAGAGGGGAAAATTCCGAAGTAAACAATTTTTTGACGTGAAAAAGAAGGAAAATTGAAAATATAAACTACTTTTCGACTTAAAAAGGGGATAATTTTTTTAATTAAACCATTTTTCGACTTGGGAGAGGGAAAATTCAAAATATAAAGGACTATCCGACTTGAAAACGGGAAAATTGAAAAGTAAACGATTTTTTGACGTAAAAGAAGGAATATTGGAAAAGTAAATAATTTTTAAACTTGGAAAATGGAAAGTGTAAACGACTTTTCGACTTGAAAAGGGAAAAATTGGAAATTAAACAATTTGTTGAATTAAAAGAATGAAAATTCAAATAGTAAACAATTTTTCGATTTGGAAGAAGAAAAATTGAAAATATATACTACTTTTCGACTTAAAAAGGGTACATTTTTTAAAGTAAACATTTTTTCGACTTGGAAGAGGGAAAATTCAAAATATAAATGACTTTTCGACTTGAAAAAGGGAAAATTCAAAAGTAAACAATTTTTCGATGTAAAAGAAGGAAAATAAAAAATATAAACGACTTTTCGACTTAGGAAGGGAATAATTCGAAAGTAAACAGTTTTTCGACTTGAAAGAAAATTCAAAAAGTAAATCATTTTTTGACTTGAAAGAAGGAAAATTGAGAAGTAAACATTTTTTCGGCGTAAAAGAAGGAATATTGAAAATATAAACGACTTTTCGACTTGAGAAGGGAATAATTCTAGAGTAAACAATTTTTCGACTTGAAAGAAAGAAAATTGAAAAAGTAAACAATTTTTCGACTTGGGAGAGGGAAAAATTAAAAGGTAAACAATTTTCCGACGTAAAAGGAAAATTCAAAAAGTAAATCATTTTTCGACGTGTAAAAGAAGGAAAATTGAAAATATAAACAATTTTTCGATTTGATAAGAAAATTCAAAAGTAAACAATTTGTCGACTTGGAAGAAAGAAAAAAGGGGACAATTTTTAAAGTAAACAATTTTTCTACTTGGGAGAGGGAAAATTCAAAATATAAACGACTTTTTGACTCGAAAAGGGAAAAATTGAAAAGTAAACAATTTTTCGTTTTGGGAGAGGGAAAATTCAAAATATAAACGACTTTTCGACGTCAAGAGGGAAAACTTAAAAAGTGAACAATTTTCCGACGTAAAAAGAAAATTCAAAAAGTAAATAATTTTTTGACTTGAAAGAGGGAAAATGGAAAATATAAACTAAATTTCGATTTAAAAAGAGGAAAATTCAAAAGTAAACAATTTTCCGACGTTAAGGAAGGAAAATTGGAAATATAAACTACTTCTTGACTTGAAAAGGGGGAAATTGAAAAGTAAACAATTTTTTGACTTAAAACAATGAAAATTCGAAAAGTAAACAATTTTCCGATTTGGAAGAGGAAAAACTGAAAATATAAACTACTTTTCGGCTTCAAAACGGACATTTTTTTAAAGTAAACATTTTTTTGACTTGGAAGAGGGAAAATCGAAAATATAAACTAAATTTCGATTTGAAATGAGGAAAATTCCAAAGTAAACAATTCTTCGACGTGAAAAAGAAAAATGGAAAATATAAACTACTTTTTGACTTGAAAGAGGGAAAGTTAAAAATACAAACGACTTTTTGATTTGAGATTAATAAAATTCAAAAGTAAACAATTTTTCGACTTGAAAGAGGAAAAATTCAAAATATAAACTACTTTTGGATTTGAAAAGGGGAAAATTGAAAAGTAAACAGTTTTTCCACGTAAAAGAAGGAAAATTTAAAAAGTAAAACAATTTTTTAACTTGAAAGAGAAAAAATAGAAAATGCAAACGACTTTTCGATCTGTAATAGAAAGAATTCAAAAGTAAACAATTTTTTGACGTAAAAGAAGGAATATTGAAATTACTTTTCGACTTGAAAAGGGGACATTTTTAAAGTAAACAATTTTTCGACTTAGGAGAGAGTAAATTGAAAATGTAAAAGACTTTTTGACTTAGAAATTCAAAACTAAACCATTTTTCGACTTGGAAGGGAGTTTAAAAAGTAAACAATGTTTTAAATTAAAATTTAAAAAGTGTACAAGTCCTCGACGTGAAAGAAGGACGATTGAAAAAGTAAACATATTTTTGACTAGGAAGAGGGATCATTTTAAGAAGGTAAAACTTTTTAAGAAAATAATTTTTCGAATTGCAAGAGGGAAAATTTAAAACAATTTTTTGAATTAAAACTTGAAAATTTTCTAAAATAGGCAAATTTCCGACGTGAAAGAAGGAAAATTGAAAAATTAAGCAACAATTTTCTTTTTGAAAGAGGTGTAACTTAAAAGCGAACAATTTTTCATCTTGAAGATTTGATAATCATTTATATTTATTATAATAAATAAGACTGATGCATCTCACATATTTACATTTTTCAACGCTTTTTCAAAAAGCATTTGCTCTCAAAATAGAAATTACAATAATAATACTTTGTCGTTGGCGAATTCCCTTCGATCTATAAATTATAAAAATTTCCCACCCCCTTAATATACTTTGTAAATATATAATATTTCATTTGTAATAAAAATAACAAATTCTCTACAAATTGCAGCTCGTCATAATGTCTACAAACTATTGATATTTTCTCCCGTCTAGAATATAAAAAATTAGTTAACAATAAAAAAGAAAAATATGAAACTTTGAGAATAAGCTTTAGAAAAATTTCTCTAGACTATTACTTAATTTAAAATTACTATCAATTTAAACTTTGATAATATTCAGCGAGAATCTTCCAAGCTTTTGGTGCCATAAAACCATCGGGGGGATCTTCATTATTTTTTGCGAGATCTGAAATAAAAATAATTAGTTTCTATTTTTTTTACTTTAAAGAGAAATTTTAATAAAAAATCGTACTTCTCATTTTGGTTCCGGACATAAAATCGAAATCCTGTTTCCTTTCTGGTTCGAAGAAAGCCATCCTTTTATTTTTTAAATCATAAGCTGCAACTCTAAATGGAATTATTTCCAAATTTCTTAAACCTCTTGCCATTGAAAGAACTCTAGCGCCATGTGTGGAATCATACAAATTTCCGTCGGGAGTAGAATTCGGATCAGGATGAGGAATTCCTGCAGGATCTCTTCCTACTATGTAGAAATTTGCTCCTGCGTTCATTCGGGCTTTTGCGTGCCATTGAACCTAAATTTACATCATGTTAATTTCTACAAAATTCTTTAAAAAAAATAAAATTTGTTTGTTAAATTTCTAAGAATTTTGTATTTGTCAGGGATGTTTTTGTAAGTCAGACAATTTTTTCGAGAATGTGCCTAATTCTGTTGTTAAATTACAATATAAAATTGAATACCAATGATTCGTCACTTGTAAAACTAGATTTATATTACTGTATTTAAATATTTTTGTGAAAATTGTTTTTTTTTTTTTTTTATTTTTTTTATTTAATTTTTTTTAGTGAAAATTTATGTCAGTTGAATATTCCACCATTTCAGTTAAAAATTCATCTCTTTGGTTGAACTTTAATTTTTTTAAACTAAAAATTATCTATTCAATTTTTTGTTGAAACATATCTTTTTCAGTTGAAATTCGTTTTTTTGGTTTAAAATGCAACTATTCCAGTTAAAGATTCATCATTTCAGTAGAAAATTCCTCACTTTGTTTGCAAATGTAACAATATTTTTGAATTTTTTTTTTATTTGAAAATCATTTTTTTATTTTTTCAACTGAAAATATCACTATTCCAATGGAATATTCTATAATTTTAGTTCATCTTTTTGGTTTAAAATTCAACTATTCCAATTGAACATTCCATAATTTCAGTTGAAAATTCATCACTTTATTTGAAAATTAATTTCTTCAAATGAAAATTTAACTATTCACTTTCTGGTTGGCAGTTTATCGTTTTTTGAAATTTAACTATTCCAGTTAAGAATTCGTTATTTTGTTGAAAATTCGTCTTTTTTGGTGGAAACTAATTTTCTCTTGGTAACAAATTCATTTTCATTGTTGAAAAATCAACTATTCTAGTTAATGCTTCACATTTTATTTGAAAATTCATCCTTATTGTTTAAAATTCAACTATTTCAATTGAAGATTAATCCCTTTAGTTGAAAATTGATCACTTTGAGTATTAATTTTTTCAAATGAAAATTTAACTATTCAATTTTCGGTTAAATTTTTTTTTTCTTTAGTTGAAAATTCTTCTTTTTTGGTAGAAACTAATCTTCTTGGTTAAAAATTTGTTGTTGGTTGTTTTTGAAAATTCAAATATTCCTGTTAAAGATTCATCATTTTTTTGACAATTCATCACTTTGTTTGAAAAATAATTTTTTCAAACTGAAAATTTAACTAGTCAATTTTTGGTTGAAAATTTTTCTTCGTTAGTTAAAAATGTATTACTTTTTTGAAAATTATTCTTTTTTGATAGAAACTAATCTTCTTGGTTAAAAATTCAACTATTCCAGTTAAAGATTCATCATTTCAGTTGAAAATTTCTTACTTTGTTTGCAACTGTAACAATGTTTTTGAATTTTTTTTTTAAATCATTTTTGAATTTTTTTAAAACTAAAAATATCACTATTCCAATGGAATATTCTATAATTTTAGTTCTATAATAATTTTAGTTCATCTTTTTTTATTTAAAATTCAACTATTACAATTGAATATTCCATAACTTCAGTTGAGAATTCATCACTTTGTTTGAAAATTAATTTCTTCAAATGAAAATTTAACTATTCACTTTCTGGTTGGCAGTTTTATCTTTTTTGAAATTCAACTATTCCAGTGAAGAATTCATTATTTTGTTGAAAATTCGTATTTTTTGGTAGAAAATAATTTTCTCTTGGTAACAAATTCATTTTCATTTTTGAAAATTTAACTATTCTAGTTAATGCTTCATATTTTATTTGAAAATGCATCCTTTTTGTTTATAATTCCACTATTTAAATTGAAGATTAATCCTTTTAGTTGAAAATTGATCACTTTGAACATTAATTTTTTTTAATGAAAATTTAACTATTCAATTTTCGGTTAAAATTTTTGTTACTTTAGTTGAAAATTCTTCTCTTTTGGTAGAAACTAATCTTCTGGGTTAACAATTTTTGTTGTTGAAAATTCAACTACTCCAGTTAAAGATTCATCATTTTGTTGACAATTCATCACTTTGTTTGAACAATCATTTTTTCAAACTGAAAATTTAACTGTCAATTTTTGGTTGAAAATTTTTCTTTGTTAGTTGAAAATTTAGTACTTTTTTGAAAATTCTTCTTTTTTGATAGAAACTAATCTTCTTGGTTAAAAATTCATTTTTTTACGCTGAAAATTCAACTATTCCAGTAAAAGATGTATCATTTTGACAATTCATCACTTTGCTTGAACATGATTTTTTAACTAAAAATTTAACTATTCAATTTTTCGTTAAAAAAGTATCGTTTTTAGTTAAAAAGTCATTATTTTGTCGAAAATTCGTCTTTTTTAGTAGAAACTGATTTTTTTGGTTAAAAAAGTTGGTTAAAGTTATTTTTCTGGTTGAAAATTAAACTATGCCAGATAAAAATTCATAATTTTACTTGACAAATAATCTTTTTTGTTTAAAATTCAACGATTCTAGTTTAAGAGATAAAAATTCATTATTTTAGTTGAAAATGCATCAGTATGAATATTAATTTTTCAAAATGAAAATTCATTATTGTGTTGCAAATTCGTATTTTTTTATTCAAAATAATCTTTTTGGTGAAAAATACATTCTTTTCTATTGAAAATTCAGCTATTCCAGTTATAAATTCAACATTTTAGTTGAAAAATCATCACTTTGTTTGAACATTAATTTTTTTTAAATGAAACTTCAACTAATCCTGTTAACTAAAAATGATCTTTTCTCAAAAATTAATCTTCTTACTTGAAAATTCATCATTTTGGTTTGAAACTCTATTGTTAAAAATTCATCTTTTTCGTTTAAAATTTCTCTGCTGCATTTGAAGATTGATCACTGGTTGAAAATCTGTTGTTTTTTTTTGTGTGGAAAATTATTTCTTCTAACTGAAAATTTAACTATTCCATTTTTGGTTGAAAACTGATCTTTTTTAGTTCAAAATTCAACTATTTGGTCGAAACTAAATGGATTATTATTCAAATTTATCTTGTAATCTAATATGTCAAAGCTTTCTAAATTAAACATATTAATTCAAACTCTAAAAACTGAAAAAAAAACATTATTTATAATAAACTCACGAAACTGTATTTAAATATTTTATTTATTATTTAAAAAATGTTGAAGCATGTTAAATGTCAAAGAGGAATTTTAATTTATTCGGAATTTAATTTCTATTCTTTTGAAGGTTATGTTTAAGTGTGGCTTTGGAAAAAATTATGGCGCCAAATTCAAATTTTTAAAAAGTAAGGAAATTGTTTTTTTTTTAATGTAAGACGAACCTCGATTGGACCCGCGTACATCATTGGACTGGGAAAAATGGCCAGCAAAGTAGAATTCCAATCGAGAATTCCTTCATCAAGAACTGCTTTGTGTTGAGCGATTCTCGTTTTTAAGGGCACATCATCATCCTTCGTCCATCCTCCCAAAGGGTGAAGAAGTAAAACCGGATTTTTGTATCCCTTTTCTTCTAAAAGCTTTCTTCTCGTATCCTGAAAAATATTTCAATTTAAATTACGCGCCCTTTCATGTCTTATTTAGGTTTGGCGCGAAATTTGAATTGCACGATTGAATATTTTCCCACCTGCATTAGAAAAGCGTGACCATTGTGAATCGGGTTTCTCAACTGAAATGCAAAAACCGCATCAGCGTTCATCTCTTTACACTTAATTTTAATTTCGTTCGGCGTTAATCTATAATCATCGAGTCCGTCATTCCACCTGATTTTTTCTAAAACTTCAATCTCTCCTCCCACTAACCAATCTCCGGATTCTTGAATTAATTTCACATAAGGATGCCCCGGATTCATGGTTCCAAATTGCCATCCACATCTTTCTTCTTTTCTGTGAAAATAAAATTCTGGACTTTTCAAAATTGCAAGAGGTTTTCCATCGTGTCTCAAGCAAATTGACGATTTTCCCTCGAGACGATTTTTATCTTCTGTGGATGCCGAGAGGACAATTGGTACCGATTGGTTCACTTCGACTCCATTTTCTGTAAGAGTTTTCAAATGCTGGACCTGAAAGTAATTTCAGTTTTAAAAAATGTAAAAATTGGAATTTTATTTCTAGTTTTTAAATTTTTCATTTTACTTCAAGATACTGATCCTCTTTCATAAATCCATTTAGAGGATCAGCCCATCCTTCGGCCAAAACCTGCAGCCATTGAACTTCGATTTCGGAAATCTCGAGACTGCAAAGTTTTTCAGCTTCACTTCTTGCTGATTTTCTTCTCGATTCGGGAACAAATAATTCCTTTATAGGCGTCCAAGGTTTTGGAAGAATCGGAATTATTTTTTTCTTTTCGAGAAGATCGATCACAGTCGATGCTGATTCCTCAATCGTGAGATTTTCGGTCTTAACGCTAAGATCAAATTTTGTTGGAATTTGATATTCTTGATCGATTCCCGTAAATTTTTTTATTTGTCCTGCAAATTGAAATTATTGATTACGATATTGGTCCGAGTTCTGCGAAAATTCAAATTTAATATATAAGAATAGCTTTTTTTTAAAAGAAAAAGTTTAATATTTTGAGCACGGTCAGTATTTCTTGCAAAGTTCTGAATTTCACAAATATAACATTATTGTTTATTGAAAGAACGTTTAAAAGTACATGTTTTCAAAAGTTTGCTATTTTTAATAGCGAAAACTAAAAACAATTATATTTTCAAATTAAAAAACCAAACTGTTTTGAAGAAAAATGATCTTCTTTCTTTTGGTTGAATTCAACTGTTCTTGATAAAAATTGTATCGGTTGAAATTTCTTCTCTTTGATTGAAAATTTATCTTTTATCTGTTTTTGTTTCATTTTTGGTTAAACACTGATCTTTTTAATTTCAGAGCGTAATTAATTTGTGAAAATTCGTCCTTTTTAGTTGAATTCAAACTGCTTTTAATTTAAAATATGTTTTGGATGAGATATCAACTATTACATTTTACGTTGTTTTTGGAAAATTCATCTCTTTAGTTTAAAATAAACTATTTTTATGAAAATCAGTTTTTTTTTCGTTGAAAATTGATTAACTGAAAATGTAACTTGTGGTGAACTTTTGGTGAAAAATTCGCCTCTTTTAGATTAAAAATGAAAAATTTGGATAAAAATTCATGCATTTTTGGTTGATAATTAATCTTGATGCTTAAAAATTAATCTTTTTGGTTGAAATATCATTTTTGGGTTGAAAGTTTAATTAATTTATAAAAATTCGTTTTTCATTTCTTGAAAATTGACTTTTTTCTTCAGAAAATTATTTTTCTTGTTTGTAAATTCATTTATTGTGATCGAAAATTCATTTATCTGGTTAAAAATATAACTGCTTTGTTCAAAATTGATTGTTTAGTTGAAAATTCGACTTTTTGGTAGAAAATTAATCTTCTCGTTTGAAAATTCATCTTCTTGATTGAAAATTCACTATTTTTTATTGAAAAATCTCTATTTTCTATTAAAAATTGAAGTATTTTGTGAAACCCCGTTTCTTTTGGTTTAACATTATTTTTTAAACTGAAAATTGAACTATTTCATTTTTTGTTACAAATTTTTCTCCAGTTTAAAATTCATTTCTTTCGATTAAAATTTAACTATTTTATTGAAAATTTGTTTTAATTTTTGTTAAACATTATTTTTTGAACTTAAAAATTAAGTATTTAATTTAAAGTTTTCCTTTTTTGTTTAAATTCAACTTTTTTTATTTAATAATAAAATGTGTAAAATCTTTTTTGATTGGAATAACAAATATTCCATTTTTGGTTGGAGATGCATCTTTTTTTGATGAAAAGTAATTTTTTTTCGTTGAAGATTTATTACATTAGTTAAAAATTCATCTCTGTGAGTGAAAATTCAACAATTCTATTGAAAATTTCGCTTTTTTGTTGAAAAATTAATTTTCAAGTTGAAAAGTTTTTGGGTTTAACACTATTTTTTAATTGAGAATTGAACTATTCCTTTTTTTGCTACCAATTTTTCTCCAGTTGAAAATTCATTTCTTTCGATTAAAATTTAACTATTTTGTTGAAAATTAATTTTTGAACTTAAAAATTAAGTAATTCATTTAAAGTTTGTCTTTTTTGTTTACATTCAACTGTTTTTTATTTAATAATAAAATAGGTAAAATCTGTTTTGACTGGAATATAAAATATTCCATTTTTTGTTGAAAATGCATCTTTTTTTTTATGAAAAGTAATTTTTTTGGTAGAAGATTCATTACTTTAGTTGAAACTTCATCTCTGTGATTAAAAATTCAACAATTCTATTGAAAATTTCGCTTTTTTGGTGAAAAATTAATTTTCAAGTTGAAAACTCGACTTTTTGGTAGAAAATTAATCTTCTTGTTTGAAAATTCATCTATTTGGTTGAAAGTTCATTATTTTTGGTCACAAATTTTTTTTAAGTTGCAAATTCATTTCTTTCGATTAAAATTTAACTATTTTATGGAGAATTGGTTTTCTGGTTGTTTTTAAAAATTAATTTTTGAACTTAAAAATTAAGTATTTCATTTAAATTCAACTGTTTTTTTATTTAACATTACAATTTTTTGGTTGGAATATGAACTATTCAATTTTTCGTTGAAAATTCATCTTTTTTGGTTGAAGATTCATTACTTTAGTTGAAAATTCATTTGTATGGCTGAAAATTCATTTATTCTATTGAAAAATGTTGCTTTTTTTTGTTGAAAATTAATTTTTTTAGCAGAAAATTTAACAATTCCATTTTTGGTTGAAAACGTTTTTTGTTTTATTTGAAAATTCACTTATTTTGTTGCAAATTGAACTATATTCTTGGAATTTCAATTTTATATCTGAAAATTTCACTATTCCATTTTTGGTTGAAAATTAATCTTGATGTTTAAAAAATAATCTTTTTGGTTGAAACATCATTTTCCGGTTGGAAATTTAACTAATTTATAAAAATTCGTTTTTCATTTTTTGAAAATTGATCTTTTTAGTTGAAAATTCAACTATGTGTTTGAAAATTGACTTTTTTCTGTAGAAAATTGTTCTTCTTGTTAGTAAATTCGTTTATTGTGATCGAAAATTCATTTATTTGGTTGAAAATTTAACCGCTTTGTTCAAAATTAATTGTTTAGTTGAAAATTCGACTTTTTGGCAGAATATAATTCTTCTCGTTTCAAAATTCATCTTCTTGGTTGAAAATTCACTATTTTGTATTGAAAATTCAAGTATTTTGTGAAACCGCGTTTTTTTGGTTTAAAATTATTTTTTTATGTGAAAATTGAACTATTTCATTTTTTCTTACAAATTTTTTTCCAGTTGAAAATTCACTTCTTTCGATTAAAATTTAACTATTTTATTGAAATTTTTTTTATTTGTTGTTGAAAATTAATTTTTGAACTTAAAAATTAAGTATTTCATTTAAAGTTTGTCTTTTTTGTTCAAATTCAGCTGTTTTATATTTAATAATAAAATATTGAAAATATTTTTTGGTTGGAATATCAAATATTCAATTTTTTGTTGAAAATTCATTACTTTAGTTAAAAGTTCATCTCTGTGATTAAAAATTCAACAATTCTATTGAAAATTTCGCTTTTTTGGTGAAAAATTGATTTTTAAGTTGAAAACTCGCCTTTTTGGTAGGAAATTAATCTTCTTCTTTGAAAATTCAACTGTTTGGTTGAAAGTTCATTATTTTTGGTCACAAATTTTTTTTGAGTTGCAATTTCATTTTTTTCGATTAAAATTTAACTATTTTATGGAAAAATTTGTTGTTAAAAAATTAATTTTTGAACTTAAAGATTAAATATTTATTTAAAATTCGTCTTTCTTTTAAATTCAACTGTTTTTTATTTAATATTACAATTTGTTGGTTGGAAGTTGGAATACGAACTATTCAATTATTCCTTGAAAATTCATTTGTATGGCTGGAAATTCATTTATTCTATTGAACAATTTCGTTTTTTTTTGTTGAAAATTAATCTTTTTTAGCAGAAAATTTAACTATTCCATTTTTGGTTGAAAAAGTTTTCTGTTTTATTTGAAAATTCACTTATTTTGTTGCAAATTGAACTATATTGTTGGGATTTCAATTTTTATCTGAAAATTTCACTATTCTATTTTTGGTTGAAATTTTTTTTTTTATTTGAAAATTTACCTTTTCTAGTTAGAATGTAGAAATTTATGTATTTTTTTGAAAATTTGTCTTTTTAGTCGAAACTTAATTTTTTTGTTTGGAAACTCATCATTATGGTTGAAAATTGACCTTTTTCATTTTTGGTTCAAAATTTATCTATATTAGTTGAAAGTTCTACTATTTGGTAAAAAAAACAGAGAATGTTATCAAATCACGTAATTTTAATTTTTTTAGTGGAAAATAATGTTACATTTGTGAAATTCAAAACTACGCCAGAAAAAGTGACCAGTAATTAAAATATGAAAAAATTTTCTCTTCAAACTGAATGACTAAATTTAAATTTTCGCAGAACTCGGACCCAAACAGATCGCGCACTCTGGTGAAATTTAAACTCAAAAGCCCGCGAAATTTAAACTCAAATTAAGGAAAGTAACGTTTTTTAAAGAAAATTATAGAAAATGAGAAAAAAAAAATGAAACTTATATTGTAGCTTAATAAAAAGATGCCTCCTAGTGAGCGGCAAACTCCGCATTTGATTTGACTTTGAATATTCTAGCTAATTTCTAATTAATCAATTGAAATGTACCTAATCGTGCTCTTTTATAGAGTCCTTTCGTGTCTCTCGCTTCGCAAACGTTGAGAGGAGTGTCAATGTAAACTTCAAAAAAAGGAAGTTCAGCCTCCTCGTGAATCTGTCTCGCCATTATTCTGTCCTTTTCAAAAGGAGAGACAAAACTGCACAGACAAATGTGTCCACTGTCGGCAAATAATTTCGCGACTTCTGCCACCCTTCTGATATTTTCTGTTCTATCTTCCTCACTGAATCCGAGATTTTTATTTAATCCTTTTCTTATATTGTCCCCATCGAGGCCATAAGCTGCAATCCCTTGATTCACAAGATAGGCTTCGACTTGAAAAGCTATCGAAGTTTTTCCTGCTCCCGAAAGTCCTGTCAGCCAAACTGTGCATCCTCGAAATCCTTTTGTGAATCCGAGAGATTCTCCCCTTTTCGCCCGAGAAACGTTGTGGTCTTGATACGAAACGTTCGCACAGATCTGAAAATTAATTTAGAGAATCTATTTATTAACAGGTTTATTTACTTTGAAATATTTGAAATCTTTGGATATTTTATTTCGGTGCTTTGAATTTTTATCAGCCCTTGAGCTCTTGAATTGCCAAGAATTTATTTTGAACAAAACTCTCGAGAAAACTGGAGAGAATTCAGGGTGTCTACTCAAATCCTGGAAAAAAATTCCCTGACAATTCCAGGTTTTTTCCAGGTATAATTTTTCATAGCATGTAGCCATTCAAATATTTCGCATATTTTAAAACAATCGACTCGGATATTTATACAGTTTTGCGAATTTATTGTAAATAATGTTTTTTTTTTCAGTTTCTAGGAATTCAATTAATATTAAAAGATATTCTTAAATATTTTAGCGCGATCGAATAATTAAATAATACTAAAAACATAATTATTGATTTCTTGAATTTTTCTCTTAAAGTCCATGAATTTGAATAATAGTTCAAATAAATTTTTATTTTATATACTTATACTTAAAATGCAGTGCATATTTTGGTAACTAAAAAAGATCAATTTTCAAACAAATAGCTGAATTTTGAACAAAAAAAAGATCAGTTTTCAACAAAAATGAAGAAGTTAAATGTTCAGTAAAAAAAATGAATTTTCCAGAAAAAACAGACTTATTTAAAAAACAAATTTAATTTAATTTTCAACTAAATAGTTTTATTTTCAAGCAAAAAGATAAATTTTCAACTAAAATGATGAATACTTAGCTGGAATACTTGAATTTTAAACCAAGAAAATGAATTTTCTACCACGAAGACGATTTTTCAACAAAATACATGAATTTTCAACTGAAATAGTTCATTTTTTGACCAAAAAGATGAAAAAACTAATTTGCAACAAAAACAAAACTAATTTTCAACAACATTGTTACATTTACAAACAAAGTGATGAATCTTCAACTGGAATAATTGAATTTTCAACCAAAAAGATTAATTTTCTACCAAAAACGCGATTTTTCAAAAAAATACCTCAGTTCACAATTAAACAGTTGAATTTTCAACTAAAAAAGATTAATTTTCAAACAAATAGCTGAATATTGAACTAAAAAAGATCAGTTTTTAACCAAAAATGAAATAGTTAAATTTTCATTTAAAATAAATTAATTTTCCACACAAAACAAATTATTTTAAAAACAAATTCAATTTAACTTTCAACCAAGTAGTTTTATTTTTAAGAAAAAAGATACATTTTCAACTAAAATGATGAATACTTAGCAGGAATACATGAATTGTAAACCAAGAAAATGAATTTTCTACGACAAAAACGATTTTTCAACAAAATACATGAATTTTCACCGGAAATGATCAATCTTTAACTGGAATACTTGATTTTTTAACCAAAAAGAAGAATTTTCAACCAAGAAGATTAATTTTTACTAAATAAGACGAATTTTCAATAAAATACATGGATTTTCAATTGAAAAGATAAATGTTCAATCAACAATTGAATAGTTAAACTTTCACTTAAAAATTAATGTTTAACATTAAATTACAAACAAGAAGATTAATTTCCAATCCATAAGATTAATTTCTACTAAAAAAGTGAAAATTTTCTAAAAAATAATAAATAATAAAATAATAATAGAATGAAAAAATAATAACAATAGTAAAAAAGATAATTTTTCAACTAAATATTGAATAGTAACATTTTCAATAACAAAAATAATTTCGAACAAGAAAAAAACAAACAAATTTGCAACAAAATAGTATAATAGAAATGTCAGGGATTTTTTTTTAAAGTCATGGATATTTTTAAGAGGTTGCCTACCTTTTTAAAAATTACAGTATTGAATTGAATGAAAATGATTCTTCATTTGTAAAAGTATAGCTCTCTATTACTATATTCATCTATTTGGTTGAAAATTCGATCTTTTTGGATGAATTCCATTATTTTTTATTGAAAATTGTAATCTTTTCTGTTTGAAATATCAGCTGCCACATTTTTCGTTCCGAGTTCACATTTTCCGAAAGAAGATTTAATTACTTGGTTGAGAGAGTTACACTTTTGTTAAAAATTAATTTTTTGTTTTAAAGATTCATCTCTTTAGATGAAAAATAATTTCTTTGGTTAAAATTTTTTTTATGTTTTTCTTTTGCTTGAAAATTAATCTTTTTCAGTTGAAAATTCATCTTTTTTTTGGTAGAAAATTCTTCTACTTGTTTGAAAATTAATCTATTTTTGTTAAAAAATTATTTCTATGGTTAAAAATTGAACTCTTGTGCTGAAAATTTTTTTTTGTGTTGTATTGTTGAAGAATTAATTTTTTAAACTGAAAACTTGAATATATTAAATTTAAAATATTAAATTTCGTTTAAATGTATTTATTTTTGTAGTTGAAAATTCATCTTTTTGGTAGAAAATTATTCTTCTTGTTTGGAAATTATTTTTTTTTATTGGAAATTAATATTATTTTTGTTGATAATTGAACTACTTTGGCGAAAATCAGTTTTTTTGTTGTTGAAAATTAATTGAATGAAAATTGAAATATTCCATTTTTTTTTTTTAAATGTATATGTTTCAGTTGGCAAATATTGGTTTAAAATTTATGAATTTTATTACAAATTCGTCTCTTTTCCTTGAAAATTAATTTTTTTGTTTAAAAAATCGCCTTTGCGTTGAAAAATCATTTCTTTGGCTGAAAATTTAAATCTGTTTTTTTTTGCTTGAAAATTGATCTTTTTTTCGTTGACAAATCAACCACTTGGTTGAAAATTTATGTATTTTAATGTCTCTTTCCGTTGAAAATGAATCTTTTTGTTTAAAAATTTCTCTTTTTAGATGAAAAATGATTTCGTTGGTTAAAAATTTAACTATTTTTTAATGTTTTTCTTTTGCTTGAAAATTAATCTTTTTCAGTTGAAAATTCATTTTTTTTTGTAGAAAATTCTTCTGCTTGTTCGAAAATTAATCTATTTTTGTGAAAAAATTACTTCTATGGTTGAAAATTGAACTCTTGTGCTGAAAATTTGTTTTTATGTTGTATTGTTGAAAAACTAATTTTTTAAACTGAAAACTTGAATATATTAAATTTTTTTAAATGTATTTCTTTTTGTAGTTGAAAATTCATCTTTCTGGTAGAAAATTATTCTTCTTGTTTGGAAATTATTTTTTTAAATTGAAAATTGATTTTGTTTTTGTTGATAATTAAACTAGTTTGGTGAAAATCAGTTTTTTTGGTTGAAAATTAATTGAATGAAAATTAAAATATTCCATTTTTTATTAAAAATGTATATGTTTTAGTTGGCAAATATTGGTAAAAATTTATGAATTTTATTAAAAATTCGTCTCTTCTCCTTGAAAATTAATCTTTTTGTTTAAAAATTCGCCATTGCGTTGAAAAATCATTTCTTTGGTTGAAAATACACCTATTTTAGTTAAAAATTCTTTCCTTTGGTTGAAAGTTGAACTATTTTGATGAAAATTTAGTTGCCTTTTTTTTGGTTAAAAATAAATCTGAATTTTAAGTAAATTTATCGAACAGTCAGGATGGCCGAGCGGTCTAAGGCGCTGCGTTCAGGTCGCAGTCCACCTAGTGGGCGTGGGTTCGAATCCCACTTCTGACAAATTTTTTAACTATATTTACTAAAATTTTGAGTTGACATTTTTTTTATTTAGTTGAAAATTCGCTTTTAATGAAAATTAAACTATTGAATTTTAGGTTAAAAAATTTTCTTTTTTAGTTGAAAATTCAACTATATGGTTGAAAATGGATGTATTTTGTTGAAAATTTGTCCTTTTTGGTAGAATATTCTTCTCTTTGTTTGAAAATGGTTAAAAATCTGCCGATTTTGTTGAAGAAAATTAATTTTTTTAATTATACCATTGTTGTTTAAAAATGTAACTATTAAAAAAACATTCTCCATTTGTTGTAAGGAAATTAAATAAAATGAAACATTAATTGGTTTGGTTAAAATTTTAAATATTTTGTTGAATCTTCCTTTTTTTTGTTGAAAATTATTAACATACTGAAAATATAACTATTCCATTTATAATTAAAAATTGAACTATGTGGTTGAATCTTCATATATTTTGTTGAAATTTGTGAATTAGATATTTGAAATATTCTTCTAATTTTCTAGATGGATTATATGTAAATTTTCCTTGAAGTAGTTTCTGAGTTTAAATTAATAATAATATTTATCATTTGTGCCTATCTAAAAAGTCAAAGAATAGCTGAAAATTATTTTTAAATTTGCGGTTGAAACATAAATGGTTGAATTTCGAAAAGCATAATTAAAAGTTTTTAAATTGTTAATTTGTAAACGATTCAAATTTACTTGAAGTAATTTGAATAGTTTTATTTAATACATAATAGGATTATTTAAAGAGAATACCATAAAAAATAATAATAATAAATTGTAAAAGCCATCATGTTTGTTAATTTGAATCAATTATTATGTCACTCTAATTGAAAAGTAAACAAAAAGTTAATTTTTTAGAAAAAACCCCAACTTTCTAGCATTATTCAAAGAGAATATTATTTTAAAAAGTCAAAAATTGTTTAAACAATTTATTTTGTTAACTTTAATTAATTCATACCTGACTCTAATTGAAAAGTAAACACAAAGTAAATTTTTTAGAAAAAGCTCCAACTTTCTAGCATTATTCAAAGAGAATATTATTTTAAAAAATCATAAATTGTTTAAACAATTCATTTTGTTAATTTGAATTAATTATAACCTTAATCTAATTGGAAAGTGGACAAAAAGTGGAAAATTAAAAAAAACTCCAACTTTCGAGCATTATTCCAAGAGAATATTGTTTATAATAAATTTCACTTTTTGTTTACTTTTCAATCAAACTGAAGAACAAATTAATTCAAGTTAACAAACATAATTGTTAATAAAATGTATGATTATTATTGTTGATAATATTCTCTTTGCTTAATGGTAGAAAGTTGCGGTTTTTTTCTGAAATTTTCATCTATTTGTCTACTTTTCTTAACAAATAATTCAATTTAGCAAAAATAATTGTTGAACCAAATTACTAATGTTTATAACTATGAATAAAAATTAAGTTTTTTAAAATTTTTTACTTTTTGTCCAATTTTGAATTAGAGTGAGATAATAGTTGATTAATGCTAACGAATATAATTGTTTTTTTTTGTTTTTTTTAGTAAAATTCTCTTTGAATAATACCAGAAATTACGGGGTTTTTTCTGAAAATTTTAACTTTTTGACCACTTTTCAATTAGAGTGGAGTAATAATTAATTGAGGTTAACAAAAATAACTGTGCAAACAATTTATTCTTATTGTTGATAAAATTCTCTTTGCTTAATGATAGAAAGTTGCGGGTTTTTCTCTGAAATTTTCAACTATTTATCAAATTTTCTTAATAAATAATTAAATTTACCGAAAATACTTGTTTAACAAATTATTATTGTTTATAACTATTTTCATCTGTACTAATGTGAGATAGTTTTGTTTTTTCCCTGCAATTTTTACCTTTTTGTCCACTTTTTACTTAGTTTTTACTTTATATAAAAAAAAATTAATACAAGTTAACAAAAATAGTTTTCAAACAATCTATTATTGTTTAGAACTATCTTCTCTTGGACAAGTGTTAGAAAGTGCGGTTTTTTCTGAAATGTTTAACTTTTAAAGAAATTTGAGAAGAAACCGCAACTATCTAGCGTTAACAAAAAAGATGGTTATGAACAAAAATAATAATTTTTGCTAAATTGACTTAAATATTAACTCATTCCAAGTAAAAAGTGGACAAAAAATTAAAAATTTCAGAATAAAACGCAATTTCTAGCATTATTCAAAGAGAATATTATTATAATTTATAAATTGTTTAAACAATTGATATAAATATCTAAATATAAGCATAAAGTATTATTTTATGTATTAGAAACAATTTGTTTGAAAAAAAATCATAATTAGCGCCAAAAACTCGTAAATCCCATTTTTTCACTTACGGGATTTTTTCGGGACCCTATAAAACAGACTTATGGGGGTGATATTTAAAAAGCAATATTTTATTCATATTCTATGGCTAATTGTGAAGAAAAATGTTGAGTTTTCAATAAATGTTTCAAAAAATTAATTTCCACAAAAATCGCATAAACAGAGCGCGGAACCGCTCAAGCTTAAAAAAATAGTAAAATAGTAACCATACTTCTCTCAAAAAAAGTAACCAAAAAGTAACATTAATGTGGCAAAAAGTAACCAAAAAGAAAGATCTTTTACCAAAAAGACGAATTTTCCATCAAAATTATGAATCTTTGACACAAAAATGTATATTGAAGAAAGTAGTTCAATTTTTAACAAAATGTTTGAAGTTTTCTGACTAAAAAAATTTAATATAGAAAACAGTAGAATTCATTAAAAAATACGATTTTTCAACAAAATAGGTTATTTTTCAACCAAATTGTTGATTTTTAAGCCAAAAAGTAAAAGTAAAAAAAAATCCTTAAAATCATCCTGATTCTTTTTTCAACAATTTGGAAAATTTATTTAATATTCTTTTAAAATTAACTAAAAAAATATACTGTTAGTTTTTCTAGGAATTTCGATACGAATTTTTTATTCATTTAAAACCGTTCAAAATGCTTAAAAAGCGTATAAATTTTGTGTTCCGAATTTTCAAACATCTGCATTCTGTTTTTAATGTTTCTAAATTTTTTTCACGTTTTAAATTATTTTAGAATCTTTCCAAAACTTCTAAATATATTTTAAACTTAATCCATTATTTTCCAAATTAATAACGGTCCAAATGTCATTTATTATTAAATTTTTTTTTTTAATCTTTATTAATTTTGCTTGTAATATAAATTTGCAAAATAAAAAATCATTAATATTTTTTCAGAAAAAAATAAGAATTTTTTTTTTTTAACCTTTAAAGATCCTTAAAAAACTTCAAAATGTTATTTCGAAATCTTCAAAAACCTAAATTTAATTTTTCATTTTTCGTACTCTTTTCCAGTTTTAAATTAAGATTGGATCTTTTCAAAACTTGTAAATATCTCTGAAACTAATACGAATTTTTATTTTCAAATTTATGTAACAAAAAGATGTAACCAAAAGTAACTAAAGAGACATTTCTCGATAATACTTAGCAAAAATAAAATTGAGGATTACGATTATTTTTATTTGAAAATTTTATTTTTATATCTTACACAGGGCTCGGAATTGCTCAAGCTTAAAAGCAGTAAAATAGTATCCATATTTCTCTCAAAAAAAGTAACCAAAAAGAATTTTTCTGACTGAAAAAAAATTTAATATAAAAAATAATTTCAAACGCTTAATAATGTACGTATATATAAAAAGGAAGCTTTTAATATTTTTTAATTGAAATTTTTTAAATCAAAAGTCATTAGAGTGCAAAATTTTAAATTTTTACTTTGATACATTGTACTGTTACAAGATAAGAAAACAAAAATTTCAAAATTTCAAAATTATACCGTTTCAAGCAACTGGAATTTTTCCTACAATTTTTTTAAATCCTGCAAAAGTAAAAAAAATACATTAAAATCATCCTGATTCTTTTTTGAAAATTGTATTAAATATTCTTTTCAAATTTGCTAAAAAAATATGTTATTAGTTCTAGGAATTTTGACACGAATTTTTTTATTCATTTAAAACCTTTCAAAATCCTTAAAAGCTTATAAATTTTGTGTTCGAAATTTTCAAACATCTGCATTCCGTTTTAAAGGGTTTTGAATTTTTTTCACGTTTCAAATTATTTTAAAATCTTTTCAAAACTTCTAAATATATTTTAAATTTGCTTGATTATTTTACTAATTTATAATTGTTCAATTGTTATTTATGCATCCAAATTAAATGACTTTATTCACACATTAAAAATTTGTTAAATAAAGCAATTAAAATTGTATTGTTCAAAGTTTAAATTTACCAGCCTGAAATATTAATAATTAATGATTCAAGGCTTTCTATTTGAAATAATTCAGTTTGAAATTGAATAGTTTTTAATAATTGATTTATAATTGCTCATTTAAAATGAACCAAAAAATACGAATTTTTAACTAAAATGATGAATTTTCAACAACAAAATTAAGTTTTAACAAATATTCTTCATCTTTTAACCGAATTTCAACCAAAGAAGATAAATCCTCATTGAAAAATATAATACATCGATCGATATTTCAACAAAAAAGATTAAAATTTTTAATTAAGAACTAGCAATTTTAGCTAAATTGCAATTTTTATCAGGATTCATAATAATCCAATTTACAGCCCTTTTTATAGATACATTTTACATACGAACTAATTATTATTTTATTGTTATTCCCTACATTTTCTCGACTCTAAAGTGCCAAATTCACTGGAAAAATTTGAATTTTTACATTTTTCAGAAGTTTTTAAATAATACGATTAATGAATTAATCAATTTCGTTATTTTCGGGCAAAAAATGTAACCAAAAGCAACCTTCGCATGAAATAAGTAACTTTTTAGTAACCGTGGATAAAAATAGTAACTATGTTTTAAATTAAGATTGGATCTTTTCAAAACTTGTAAATATCTCTTGATATAATAATAATATCTCTTATTTTTCAATTATTATTTATGTGTCGAAATTCAATGACTTCACTTGCATATTAAAAATTTGTTAAATAAAACAATTAAAATTGTATTTTTTCACGTTTTAAATTATTTTGAAATCTTTTCAAAACTTGTAAATATATTTTTAATTTGCTTGATTATTTGGAACGAGTGAAAAATCCCGAAAAATAAAATTCCCGACACTGCAAAATTTCCGAA
>CAKNXH010083676.1:0-17887 GCA_932178445.1 Andricus quercusramuli
CTCCTCCTTCTACTCGTCATCCTCCTCCACAACAGCCTCCTCCTCCTTCTACTCATAATCCTCCTCCTCCACAACAACCTCCTCGTCCTCCTTCTACTCGTCATCCTCCTCCTCCACAACAACTCCTAGTCCTCTTCCTCCTTCTGCTCGTCATCCTACTTCTCCTGTAGCCTCCCCAGTTATTTTTCAGAAGTAGAACGCATTACATTTTTTTTTTAATTTGTTGAGTTTAAAATATTTGCAGAATTTTCAACTACAATAATAAATATTCAACTGTAATACTTAAATTTTAAACTAAAAAGATGAATTTTCAACTAAAATGATGAATCTTTAACTATAATAATTAAATTTTCAACCAGAAAGATGAATTTTCAATCAGAAAGATTAAATTGTTCCAAAGAATATGAATTTTTAACTAAAAAAGACCACCAAAAGATAGAAGAGTCAAATTTTCAGTTGAGAAATTAATTTCCCACAAGAAAATTCAACAAAATTGTTAAATTTTCAACCCAAAGTGGAATAGTTACATTTTTTTAATGAAAAATGGCGGAATTTTTATAGCCTACGACAACGTAAGTTGAAAAATTATATTTTACATTCAGGGAGGAAAGAAAAACCGTGAAAAGTTTCCACATTCATAAGACTTTTTTTAAATTAAAAATTGGATGTTAATTTTCTATTTCAGATCAGACTTGAGATTGCAATAGGGCCTCCTTCTCCTCCACAACAACCTTCTCCTCCACAACAAACTCCTCCTCCTTCTACTCGTCATCCTCCTCCTACCCTCCACAACAACCTCCTCGTCCTCCTCCTCCTCCTTTTACTTGTCATCCTACTTCTCCACAACAACCTGCACGTCCTTTCTCTACTCGCCATTCTCCTCCTACCCTCCACAACAACCTCCTCGTCCGCCTTCTACTCGTCATCCTCCTCCTCCACAACAACCTGCTCGTCCTCCCACTACTCGTCATTCTCCTTCTCCGAAACAACCTGCTCGTCCTTCCTCTACTCGTCATCCTCGTTCTCCACAACAACCTGCTCGTCCTTATTCTACTCGTCATCCTCCTCCTCCACAACAACCTCCTCGTCCTCCTCCTCCTTCTGCTCGTCTTCCTCCTCCTCCTCCTCCTCCTCCTCCTTCATCCTCTCCACTTATTTTTCAGAAGTAGAACGCACTAGATTTTTGTTGTAAATTTGTTGAGTTTAAAATATTTTGTAAAATTTTCATATAAATAGTTATACTTTCAAATAAAGTGATGAATTTTAAACTACAATGATAAATCTTTAACTGTAATACTTGAATTTTAAACTGAAAAGATAAATTTTTAACAAAAATTATGAATATTTAAGTAGGATAATTGAACTTTCAACAAGAAAGATAAATTTCAATCAAGAAGAATAATTTATGCCAAAAAAATTTTTAATTCCAACTAAAAAAGATCAGGTTTCAACAAAAAATAGAGTAATTAAATTTTCAATTGAAAAATTAATTTCTCACCAAAAAATTCAACAAAATTGTTAAATTTTCAACTAAAAGTGGAATAGTTACATTTTTTGATGAAAATAGGCGGAATTTTTATAAGACTTTCGCAGATTCCAAAGAATTTCAAGTGACTTCGAACATTTCAAGAAATTGCAAAGAATTTTGTAGGATTTCCAAATTTTAACGGATTCCGAAGAATTTCAAGAGATTTCAAAAATGTCAAAGAATTAAAAAAGTGGTTGCATGATTACCAAAGATATTAGGCTCGATTTCAAAGGATTTCTAGAGAAATTTGAGAATTAAATTAAATGTAATTTCAAGGGATTTTAAGGTATTTTGAAGAATATCTTCGGATACTCCCCCTTTTCCTCTACAATAACCTCCTCTTCCTCCTCCTCCTTCTACTCGTCATCCTCCTCCTCCTCCTACAAAACAACCTCCTCGTCCTCTTCATTCTTCTACTCGTCATCCTACTCCTCCTCCACTACAACCTCCTCGTCCTCCTCCTTATATTTGTCATCCTCCTCCTCCTCCACTACAACCTCCTCGTCCTCCTCCTCCACAACAACATCCTCCTCCCCCTCCTCCTCCACAACAACCTCCTCGTCATCCTTCTCCTTCTACTCGTCATCCCCCTCCTCCTCCACAACAACCTCCTTGTCCTCCTTCTCCTTCTACTCGTCACCCCCCCCCCCCTCCTCCACAAAAATCTCCGCATCCTCCCTCTCGCCCTCCTCCTCCTTGAGCCTCCCCACTTATTTTTCAGAAGTAGAACAACCATACATATTTTAAACAATAGTTTAAAATCTTTTTCTGGAATTTTCAAATAAATAGTTATACTTTCAAACAAAGTGATAAATTTCCAACTACAGTGATGAATTTTAAACCAAAAAGATAAATTTTCAACTAAAATGATGAATCTTTAACTATAATAATTACACTTTCAACCAGAAAGATGAATTTTCAATCAAGAAGATTAATTTATACAAAGAAAAAATGAATTTTCAACTGAAAAAGATCAACAAAAAATAGAAGAGTTACATTTTTTGATGGAAAATGGCGGAAAAATGGCGTAAAAAGCTTCCACATTCATACCAATTTTTTTCTTATTAAAAATTGGATGTTAATTTTTTATTTCAAATCAGACCTGAGGTTGCATTGGGACCTCCTCTATGGGCCTCCTTCTCCTCCACAACAACCTCCTCCTCCTTCTATGCGTCATCCTTCTCCTCCTCTTCCTTCTACTCCTCATCCTCCTCCACAACAACCTTCTCGTCCTCCCCCTCCTCCTCCACAACAACCTCCTCGTCCTCCTCCTTCTACTCGTCATTCTCCTCCTTCCCCCCTTCATCCTTCAGCCTCCACACTTCTTTTTCAAAAATAGAACGCATTAGATTTTTTTTCTAATTTTCAGAGTTTAAAATCTTTTGTAGAATTTTTAAATAAATAGTTATATTTTCAAACAATGTGATGAATTTTCAACTACAATGATAAATCTTCAACTGCAATACTTGCATTTTAAACTGAAAAGATGAATTTTCAACTAAAAAAATGAATCTTTAACTATAATAATTAAATTTTCAACCAGAAAGATGAATTTTCAATCAAGAAGATTAATTTATGCCAAAAAATAGAAAATTCAAACTAAAAAAGATCATTTTGCAACAAAAAATAGAATAATTAAATTTTCAGTTAAAAAATTCATTTCCTACAACAAATTAAAACAAATTGTTGAATTTTCAACCAAACATGGAATAGTTCAATTTTCTGATGAAAATAGGCGGAATTTTTATAGGACTTCTGTAGATTCCAAAGAATTTCAAGAAATACATTTTTCAACCAAAAATAGAATAATTAAATTTTCAGTTAAAAAATTAATTTCCCATAAAAAATTGAACAACATTTTTAAATTTTCAACCAAACATGAAATAGTTCAATTTTCTGATGAAAATAGGCGGAATTTTTATAGGACTTCTGCAGATTCCAAAGAATTTCAAAAAATTGCAAAGAATTTTGTAGGATTTCCAAATTGTAATGGATTCCGAAGAATTTCAAGATATTTCAAAAATTTTAAGGAATTTAAAAAATTGTTGTATGATTTCCAAAGATATTAAGCTCGATTTCAAGAGATTTCTAGAGAAATTTGAGAATTAAATTAAATATAATTTTAAGGGATTTTAAGGTATTTTTTTATAGAAAAATTTAATAAATATGTTTAATTTAATTTATATTCAAAGGATTTCTAATTTTTTCTACTTATTTTAATGAATTTTTCACGATTATATATTTATTTATTTTAAAAGATATCAAAAAATTTAAAGAGATTTAAAAAATGTTAAGAAATGTCAAATCATTTTGTAGGGTTTCCAAAGATTTCAAGGCATTTAAAATAATTTCACCAGATTTAAGGGTTTTTATAGGACCTCCAATTATTTTAAAGGATTTACGGGATTTTAAATATTTTAAGCTATTTTAGCAGCTTCTAAATAATTTCAAGAGATTCAAAAAATTTCAAGAAATATCAAAGAATATTGTAGCATTTCCAAAAATTTGAAAAGATTTTAAAAAATTTGATAAAATTTCAAAATTTGTCGAAAAAAGAATCTGGAAGATTTTAAGACAATTCATTTATTTTGCAGGATTTTAAGAAAATTATGAAAACTGAATGTATTTCAAAATATATAAAAAAGTTTTTTAAAGATTCGAAAATAATTTATATCTCGATTAGATTTCAAAAGAAAAGGAAGCTTTTTAAGAATTTTAAAAGGTTTTAGGAGAATAAACAAATTTCTAAATATTCCTAGACAAATTTTAACTGATTTTTTAATTTAAAAAATTAATTTTAAGAAAAAATTTTTTAAATATTTCAAAACATTTCAAATGATTTCTTAAAACTTCCAAAAAGAATGTGGAGTTTAAAACAACATTTTTCCATTTTGCAAGATTAGAAAAATTTGATTGAAAAAAAAACGAGTAAATTAGAAGTTCTGAATAGATTTCAAAAAAGTGAAAACAAAATATCGACTTTTGAAGATTTCGAAATATAATTTCAAATCTTTTTAAGTAATTGAAAGGATTCACACTGATTAAATTTTTTTTACATTTCTGTAAAAATTTAACCAGATTTTTCACTTTTAAAAATCAATTTGAAGAAAATATTTTCAAAGATTTTAAAATATGTATTTCAAAATATTTCCAAAATGTTCAAAACAAAATCTGGGAGATTTTAAGCCAATTTTTTTAATTTTGCCAAATTCGAAAAAAAATCAAATCATTTAAACAATTTGAAACAAAATGTTAATTTTTGAGCTTTTTGAAGCTTTTTAAGAATTTTGTAAAGCTTCAAGAAAATAAAAACTTTTCTTAAGATTAGTCGGAAAATTTTGGATGACTTTTTATTTTTTTCGAATTGATTCTTAAAGAAAGTTTAAACAGATATCAAAATATTTCTATAAATGTCGAAAAAAATCTGGAAGATTTAGGGGCATTTTTTTAATTTTGAAAGATTTTAAAAAATTTTAAGAAATAATTTGAATCATTTTAAAAAATATTTACGAATTTAAGAAGTTTTGAAGAGATTAAAAATATTTTCAAACTTTGCAAAATTTCCGAATACTTATCAAATATTTGCATATTTTTCCAAACTTCTGAAAGTCCTAAATATCTTTTAAACTAACTCG
The DNA here is from genome assembly GCA_932178445.1 of Andricus quercusramuli. Taxonomy (NCBI): domain Eukaryota; kingdom Metazoa; phylum Arthropoda; class Insecta; order Hymenoptera; family Cynipidae; genus Andricus; species Andricus quercusramuli. Next base: position 5,164 of record CAKNXH010083676.1, read on the forward strand.
AATTTTTCTTAAAATTTGGTAAAATCCTGTGAAATAAAAAAATATATATTTTTTGAAATATCTGAAATCTTCAAAAACAAATAAATTTAGGAAAATAAATAGTTATTCGAAATTTTTATTTTGTATTAAAAATTATTTACCCCTCCAAATTAAAATTTGGGTGAATTTTTTTTTCTTTCTTGGCTGAAAAATCGTTTTTGTTGAGAAACCAACTATTTTTTATTTAAAGTTAAAATATTGTTCAGGTGAAATATCAACTATTGCATTTTTGGTTGAAAATTTAACTACTTGTTTAAAAATTGAACTAGTTTGTTCAAAATTTATTTTTTTATTAAAGATTCATCATTTTAATTAAAAATTCATCTCCTTCGTTGAAAATATAACCACTTTTTTTAAATTCATGTATTTTGTTGAAAATTCGTCTTTTTTTACACAAAATTAATCTTTCTGATTGATAATTAATCTGTTTTGTTTAAGTATTCAACTTTTTTTTTTTGAAAATTCGTCGTTTTCAGTTCATTTCAATTGTTTTTGATTTAAATTTAAAAAAAATTTTGGTTGAAATATGAACATTTTTGGTTGAAAATTCATCTTTCTTGGTTAAAAATGTAACTAATTTGTTGAAAATAATTTTTTTGTGTAGAAGATTCATAATTTTAGTTCAAAATTCATCTCTTTTGTTAAAAATGTAACTATTTTTTTTTAATTCATGTATTTTGTTGAAAATTCGTCTTTTTGGTTGAAATTAATCTGTTTGGGTTGATGATTAAACTACTTTCCTGAATATTTGTATTTTTTGGGTGAATTCAACTACTTTTTATTTAAAATTCAAATCTTTTTTCATTTAAATATCAACTATTACATTTTTGGTTGAAAATTCATCTTTTTTCATTGAAAATTGAACTACTTTGTTTAAAATTAATTGTTTTGATTAAAGATTCATTACTTTAGTTTAAAATTCACCTCTTTTGTTGAAATGTAACTTTTTTTTTTAATTCATGTATTTTGTTGAAAATTGAACTCTCGGTAGAGAATTCAACTACTTTGTTAAAATTTCATTATTTTGGTTGAAGATTTATAATTTTATTTCAAAATTCATCTCTTTTGTTAAAAATGTAATTATTTTTATTCAACTCATGTATTTTGATGAAAATTAATCTCTTTTGGTAAAGAATTCAACTACTTTGTTAAAAATTCATTTTTTTAGTTGACGATTTATAATATTATTTCAAAATCCATCTCTTTTGTTAAAAATGTAATTATTTCTTAGAAAATTAGTCTTCTTGGTCTGAAAATTGATCTTTTCTGGTTAAGAATTCATCTATTTCGTTGAAAATTCATATTTTCGGGTTTTTTAAAATTAAAAATGGAATTTGTAAAAATTAATCTTTTTTTGGTTGAGCATTCAACTATTTTGCCAAAAATTCGTCTTTCTTGACTTAATGTTTTTTATTTTAAATTAAAATCTTTTTTGATTGAAAATCAACTTTTTTGATGAAATTCTGACTTGCCACATCTGAAATCTTTCAAAATCTTTGCGAATTTTCGGAAAAATCTTAGAAAAATTATATTTATGTAAGCCTGAAAACTAATAAACTAGGAAAATATAGTTATTCAAAATTTTATTTAGTATTAAAAATAATTATTTACTAATATAATAATAGTATAGGGCCTAGCCATTTTTTTTTTAATTTTAAAATTATTTTTTGACATTCTCAGGTCTGTTTCAAATTTTGATCAATTTTTTTTTTTCATCACAGGTGAGAATGGATGAATATAAAAGACTTTCGACGCTCGGCAAAGCTTATGGTATAGAATCCCACATAATTTCATCTGAAGAGGCGAAAAAATTGTTTCCTTTACTGGACGAAAATAGTTTTCAAGGTGCTCTCTATTCGCCAGGTGATGGAAACATAGATCCTACGATGATGGTCAATGCACTGATGTATTCTGCAAAGGCGAATGGTGCCAAGGTGATTTTATAACTCAGATTCCATTGAAAAAGCTGGTTTTTTCGCTTATTAAAAGACTCTCTGCTGAAAATTAATAATAGATTAAGTGAAATTGAACTAATTTAATACCGAATAATAAAAATAATTTTCAAATTCACTTTGTGAGTCAAAAATGATAAGAATTTCAAAAAAGTAAATCAACGCACTCATTTTTACTCTTCAGAATTGAAGAATTTGAAGAATTGCAATTGTTAATTGCAAATTTTAAATTGTAAAAATTCAAAACTCTTCAATTTTAAAATTGACAATTTAAAGTTCTTCAATTTTCACGATTTGCAACTGTAAACTCTTGAATTTAGAAAATATAGAATTATAAATTATTCAATTTTCAAGATTTAAATTAGGTATTTAATTTGGAATATTGTTTTTGGAAGAGTTAAATTTTGAATATTTACAATTGAAAATTCCTCAATTTTCACGATTTGCAATTGAAAATTTTTCAATTTTGAAGATTGACAATTGAAAACACTTCAATTTTGAAGATGATACCTAATAATTCTTTAATTTGGATGATTTTGAACAGCAAAAGTCAAGTTTTCAATTGTAAATCTTTCAAATTGAAGAAATTTCGAATTTAAATCATTATAATTACTGCTTTTTTAAGTTGTAAACTCAAAACTTGCATACTTTATCATTGTCCATTTTCAAAATTAAAAACTCTTAAATTTTTACGATCTACAATCAAAAATTCTTAAATTTGGGAAATCAAAATTCAAGTTTTAAATTCTAAATCTTCTAAATTGTAGAAATTTAGAATGTAAATCATCAAAATTAAAGAAATTCCTCATTTTGAATTGTAAAAATTAAAAACTCTTCAATTTTAAAATTGACAATTTAAAATGTATAAATAAAAAATTTTAAATTTAGGAAATACAACTTCAAGTTTTAAATTCTAAATCTTCTAAATTGAAGAAATTTCGAACATAAATCATCAAAAATACAGAAATTTCTCATTTTAAATTGTCACAATTAACAACTCATTAATTTTTAAATTTACAATTTAAAGTTCTTCAATTTTCACGATCTGCAACTGTAAACTCATGGATTTTGAAAATATAGAATTATAAATTATTCAATTTTCAAGATTTATATTTTATAGGTATGTAATTTGGAATATTGTTTTCGCAATAGTACAATTTGGAATGTTTACAATTGAAAATTCTTCAATTTTAACGATTTGTAGTTGAAAAATTTTCAATTTTCAAGATTTATAATTGAAAACTCTTTAATTTTAAAGATGTGTAAATACAAATTCTTAAATTTTGATGATTTTGGAAATAAAAAGTCAACTTTTTGATTCTAAATCTTCCAAATTGAAGAAATTTTGAACGTAAATCATCATAATTACAGTTTTTAAAATTGTAGATCCTAAAACTTGCATAATTTATAATTTTAAGTTTTTAATATGAAAAATTTCATTTTTAAACATTTACAATTCAAAATTCTACAATTGTAATGAGTTGAAATTGAAAACTCTTGAGTTTTAAAGATGGATAAATAAAAATTCTTAAATTTGAATGATTTTAGAAATCCAAATTGAAGAAATTTTGAATGCAAATCATTAAAATTGCAGAATTTTTAGTTGTTAAACTTAAAACTGCAATAATTTTTAATTGTAAATTATCAAAATTAAAAACTCTTCAATTTAGACGATTTGCAGTTAAAATTATTCAATTTTGAAAACTTTTAGTTGAAAACTCTTTAATTTCAAAGAGGTTTAAAGAAAAAAATCTTAAATTTTGATGGTTTGGAAATTAAAAGTCAAGTTTTTAATTCTAAATCTTCCAAATTAAAGAAATTTCAAGCGTAAATTATCATAATTACAGCTTTTTAATTTAAAAACTCAAAACTTGCATAATTTATCATTATCAATTTTAAAAATTAAAAACGCTTTAATTAAAAATATTCACATACAATTCCAAATTCTATAATTTTAAAGAGTTAAAATTGAAAACTCTTGAATTCCAGAGAGGGAAGTCAAAAATCAAGTTTTCAATTTCAAATGTCCCAAATTGAGGAGATTCCAAATTTAAATCGTCAGAATTACAAAAAATTGTTATTGTAAATTGTCAAAATTAAAAACTTTTCTATTTTAAAGATTTACAATACAAAGTTCCGCAATTTTTAATAATAAAAATTGAAAATTCTTGAATTTTGAAAGTATGGAATTATTAATTATTCAATTTTCAAGATTTATATTTTATAAGTATGTAATTTGCAAAAATAATTTTTTTGTAATTGCTTAATTTTGAATATTGACAATTGAAAATTCTTCAATTTTCACGATTCGCAATTAAAAATTCTTCAAATTTGATGATTGGTAATTGAAAACTCTTCAGTTTTAAAAATGAAGCTTTCTTCATCGTAAATGTTCAATGTTAAAAAAAATTAATTTTTGATGTTGTAAAATGTTTTGTTGAACGTAAAATAAAGAATAAAATTTCTCAAATTTTTGTGATCTTGGAAATAAAAGTCAACTTTTCAATTCTAAATCTTCAAAATTAAACAAATTTCCAATGTGAATCATCAAAATTACAGAATTTTTAATTGGAAATCCTAAAACTTGCAAAATTTTTAATTGTAGATTGGCAAAATTAGAAGCTCATAAATTTTAAAGATTTACCATTTAATTTTCTACAATTTTGAAGAGCTGCAATGGAGAAATCTTCAATTTTCACGATTTACAATGTAAAATTCTTCAAATTTTCAATTTGTAAACTTAAAAAATAAAAAAAATTTCAATTTTGAAGTTTTGCAATTTAATTCTAAAGTTTTCAATTCTAAATCTTTCAAGTTGGTGAAATTTCGAAAGAAAATGATAAAAATTACAGAATTTTTAATTGTATTCAAAACGTAAAACTTGCAAAATGTATAATTGTAAATTATCAAAACCAAAAGTTCTTGAATTTTAAAGATTTACAATTCAATATTTTTCAATTATAACAATTTCCATTTTAAAATTCTGCAATGTTAAAGATATATAATTCAAAATTCTTAAAAAATTGTGAATTTGCAATTGCAAATCTATAAAATTATTCGAATTTCGATTTTAAATTATAAAAATTCAACTATTCCAAGAAAAGCCTGCAAAATTGAATTTTCTATTATACACATTAAATATTGAAGTGTCTTCAATTACAAAAATTCAAATTTGAAGAATTTTAAATTGCAAATCATTAAAGTAGAATTTTCAATTGTCAATTTTCAAAATTGAACTTTTCCAAAAAGAAGTTCAAAATTACTTACATTTAAAATATAAAATTTGAAAATTGAATATAATTCAAGACAACATTAAGAATTACGCACGTTTTAAATTGTACAATTAAAAATTCTGTGGTTTTGAAGATTCACGTTTGAATTTAAAAAGTTTGAATTTTGATTTTAAAAATAATCACATTTCAAGAATTTGTATTTATATATCTTCAAAATTAAAGAATTAAAAATTCAAATCTTTAACATTGGAGAATTTTAGAATGGAAATTGTTAAAATTGAAAAATATTCTATGGTACATATTCAAAAATTTGAATTGTAAATCTTCAAAATTCAAGAACTTTAAGTTTTGATGATTTACATTTGAAACTTTATCAATTCGGAAGATTGAGAATTAAAAGTTTTTTAATTTTGATTTAAAAAATTATCACAATTTAAGAATTTTTGATTATATATCTTTAAAATTAAAGAATTTTAAAATTCATAAAGTTAAAATTGAAAAATATTCCATTGTAAATCTTTAAAAGTTTGCATTGTTGGTAGTTAAAATTCAGGAACTTTTAGTTTTGATGATTTTCATTTGAAATTTCATCAATTTGGAAGATTGAGAATTAAAAATGTTTGAATTTTGATTATAAACATGATCACAATTTAAGAATTTTGAATTATATATCCTTAAAATTGAAGAATTTAAACATTCAAATCATTAAAATTGCAGAATTTTAAAATGGAAATCGTTATAATTGAAAAATAGTGAATTGTAAAACTTTAAAATTCAAGAACTTTTGGTTTTGACAATTTACAATGATACATTTTGCAAGTTTTACGTGTTGAATACAATTAAAAATTCTGTAATTTTTATAATTTTCAATCGAAATTTCACCAATTTGAAGGATTTAGTATTGAAAACTTTAGAATTGAATTGAAAAACTTTAAAATGGAATAATTTTTAATTTTTTAAGTTTACAAATATAAATTATGCAAGTTTTAGGTTTTACAATTTAAAAATCTGTAATTTTGATGATTCACATTAGAAATTTCTTTCATTTTGAAGATTTAGAGTTGAAAAATTGACTTTTGATTTCCAAAATCATAAAAGTTTGAGAACTTTTATTCTTTATTTTACATTCAACAAAACATTTTAAAACATCAACAATTACTTTTTTTAACATTAAAAATTTTCAATGAAGAAAGCTTCATTTTTAAAATTGAAAAAATTATTATTTTTGCAAACTACATACTTATAAAATATAAATCTTGAAAATTGAATAATTAATAATTCCATACTTTCAAAATTCAAGAATTTTCAATTTTTACTATTAAAAATTGCGGAACTTTATATTGTAAATCTTTAAAATAGAAAAGTTTTTAATTCTGACAATTTACAATAAAAAATTTATGTAATTCTGAGGATTTAAATTTGAAATCTCCACAATTTAGGACGTTTGAAATTGAAAACTTGATTTTTGACTTCCCTCTCTGGAATTCAAGAGTTTTCGATTGTAACTCTTTAAAATTATAAAATTTTGAATTGTATGTACATATTTTAAATTAAACCGTTTTTAATTTAAAAAAATGATAATGATAAATTATGCAAGTTTTGAGTTTTTAAATTAAAAAGCTGTAATTATGATAATTTACGCTTGAAATTTCATTAATTTGGAAGATTTAGAATTAAAAACTTGACTTTTAATTTCCAAACCATCAAAATTTAAGATTTTTTTCTTTAAACCTCTTTGAAATTAAAGAGCTTTCAACTACAAATCTTCAAAATTGAAGAATTTTAACTGCAAATCGTTCGAATTAAAGAGCTTTTAATTTTGATAATTTACAATTAACAATTATTGCAGATTTAAGTTTTACAACTAAAAATTCCGTAATTTTAATGCTTTGCATTCAAAATTTCTTGAATTTGGATTTCTAAAATCATTCAAATTTAAGAATTTTTATTTATGCATCTTTAAAACTCAAGAGTTTTCAATTTTAACTCATTACAATTGTAGAATTTTGAATTGAACATTTTTAAAATTGAGATTTTTTGTTTTGAAAACTTAAAATTATGAATTATGCAAGTTTTAGGATTTAAAATTTCAAAAAAACTGTAATTACGATGATTTACGTTCGAAATTTCTTTAATTTGGAAGATTTATAATTCAAATGTTGTCTTTGATTTTCAAAATCATCAAAATTTGAAAATTTTTATTTTCACAGCTTTAAAATTAAAGAGTTTTCAATTATAAATCTTGAAAATTGAAAAATTTTCAACTACAAATCGTGAAAATTGAAGAATTTTCAATTGTAAACATTCAAAATTGTACTATTTCGAAAAAAATATTCCAAATTACGTACCTATAAAACATAAATCTTGAATAATTTATAATTCTATATTTTCAAAATCCAAGAATTTTCAGTTGCAAATCGTGAAAATTGAAGAACTTTAAATTGTCAATTTTAAAATTGAAGAGTTTTTAATTTTGACAATATAAAATGAGAAATTTCTGTATTTTTGATGATTTACATTCGAAATTTCTTCAATTTAGAAGATTTAGAATTTAAAACTTGAATTTTTATTCCCAAATTCAAGCATTTTTATTGATACATCCTTAAAATTCAAGATTTTTCAATTGTAACTTTTTAAAATTGTATAATTTTGGATTGTAAATCTTTGAAATTTAAGAGTTTTTAATTTTGAAAATGGACGATGATAAAGTATGCAGGTTTTGAGTTTACAAATTAAAAAAGCAGTAATTATAATAATTTAAATTCGAAATTTCTTCAATTTGAAAAATTTTAAATTTTAAACTTGACTTTTGCCGTTAAAAATCATCAAAATTAAAGAAATATTACGTATCATCTTAAAAATTGACGTGTTTTCAATTGTCAATCTTCAAAATTGAAAAATTTCAAATCGCAAATCGTGAAAATTGAGGAATTTTCAATTGTAAATATTCAAAATTTAACTCTTCCAAAAACAATATTCCAAATTACATACATATAAAATAGAATCTTGAAAATTGAATACATAATTCATAATTCTATATTTTCAAAATTCAAGAATTTTTAGTAGCAAAATGTGAAAATTGAAGAACTTTAAATTGTGAATTTTAAAATTGAAGAGTTTTTAATTTTGACAATTTAAAATGAGAAATTTCTGTATTTTTGATGATTTACATTCGAAGAATTACCAATAATTAAATTTGAAGAATTTTTTATTGAAAATCGTGAAAATTGAAGAATTTTCAATTGTCAATATTCAAAATTAAGCAACTATAAAAAAATTCTTTTTCCAAATTAAATACTTGTAAAATATAAATGTTGAAAATTGAATAATTTATAATTCCATACTTTCAAAATTCAAGAATTTTCAATTTTAACTAAACAAAATTGCGGAACATTATATTGTAAATCTTTATTATTGAAGAGTTTTTAATTTTTACAATTTGCAATTTAAAATGTATGTAATTTTAACGATTTACATTTGAAATCTCTTCAATTTAGAAGATTTAGAATTAAAACCTTGACTTTCGACATCCTTCTCTAAAATTCAAGAGTTTTCAATTGTAACTCTTTTAAAATTGTAGAATTTTGAATTGCATGTAAATATTTTTAATTGAAGCGTTTTTAATTTTTTAAATTGTTAATGATAAATTATGCAAGTTTTAAGTTTAAAAATCAAAAAAACTGTATTTATCATGATTTACACTTTAATTTTTTGTTTCATTCTTTAAAAACTTGAAGAATTTTAACTGCAAGTGTTACAACTAAAATTCTGTAATTTTGATGCTTTACATTCAAAATTTTTTCAATTTGGATTTCTAAAATCATTCAAATTTGAGAATTCTTACTTATGCATAATTAAAATTGTAGAATTTTGAATTGTAAATTTTTAAAATTGAAATTTTTTGTTTTGAAAACTCAAAATTATAAATTATACAATTTTAAGGATTTACAATTTAAAAAACTGTAATAGATTATGATAATTTATGTTCGAAATTTCTTCAATTTGGAAGGTTTATAATTGAAAAGTTGACTTTTGATTTCCAGAATCATCAAATTTATAAAATTTGTATTTACGCATCTTTGAAATTAAAGAGTTTTCAATTGCAAATCTTCAAAATTTAAAAATTTTCAACTGCAAATCCTGAAATTTGAAGACTTTTCAATTGTAAATATTTAAATTGTTCCAAATCGTGAAAATTGAAGAACTTTAAATTGTAAATTTTTAAAATCGAAAACTTGAATTTTGAATTCCCAAATTATCAAAATTTAAGAACTTTTATTTATGCATCATTAAAATTAAAGAGTTTTCAATTATAACTCTTTAAAATTGTAGAACTTTTTATTGTAAATCTTTAAAATTTAAGAGTTTTTTAATTTTGAAAATGAACAATGTATACCAGTTTTAAGTTTACCAATTTAAAAAGCTGTAATTATAATGATTTAAATTCGAAATTTCTTCAATTTCGAAGATTTTAAAATAGAATACTTGAATTTTGTTGTTCAAAATCATCCAAATTTAGGAATTTTTTACTTGCCTTTAAAATTAGAGAGTTCTTAATTTTAACTCTTCAAAATTTTTAAAGTTTGAATTGTAAATCTTTAAAATTAAAGAGTTTTTTCATTTTGAAAATTCACAATTAAAAATTATGCAAGTAATAAAGCTTACAATTGAAAATGATGTGATTTTTATGATTTTCATTCGAAATTTCTTCTATTTGGAAGATTTAGAATTGTGAACTTGACTTTAATGTTAAAAATCATCAAAATTTAAGCATTTCTATTCAACCAGTTTTAAACTTGTGAATCTGCAAAATTGGACTATTTAAAAGAAAACATTTAAAACTGCATCATTTTAAATTATACACATGAAAGTGAAGGTTCTTCAATTAAAAATCTTCAAGGTAAACCTATTTAAAAAAGATGTTCAAAATTTTATGAATTTAAAATATAATAAATATTAAAATAGATATTAAAATGATAGTTACAGATAACTGAAAGACGATTAAAATTAAAATCGTACAAAAGCCGATGTAGTTATTTCAATATTTATTTTAATTTATGATTATTGATTGTATTTTATACTACTTTAAATTGAAACAGAAATTTTTATTTGATAATCAGACAATTAAAATAAAAAAACACGTAGCGCGATTTTTTTGCTAGCAATTAATAATTTATAATATTTTAGGTGATAGAAGATTGTCCAGTGACGAAGATAATAACCGAAAAATCTGAATTTGGTTCGAAAAAAGTGACTGGAGTCGTAACTCCTCACGGAACGATAAAGACAAATTGTATTTTAAATGCTTGTGGATCATGGTCGAAAAATCTTGCAAAAATGATAGGACTTGACATTCCTCTCGTTTCTATGAAACACGCTTACATCGTTACGGAGCCAATGAAAAATATAAACGGTTTGTCAAATATTAGGGATCATGATGGAAAAATTTATATAAAACTTGAGGGAGAAACAATGTCCATTGGAGGATACGAATTAAATCCAATCATTTTACAATCTGTGAGTAATTTCTAATCCAAAAATAAAAATATTGAGACTTGAGATAAAAAAAAAATATTCCCAATTGATTATCAAGTTTTCTGATTGTATTTTAGTATCGGTTTATCTTTTAAGGCTTTCCAATAATTTCAATTAGAAGAAATTCATGTAAATAGCTTTTTATTAAAAATTCTAGGCTCCCAAGGATTTTTCATTTAGTTTGTATGAATTGGACTGGAACGTTTTCAATTCCCATCTCGAAGCAATGACGAAATTAATTCCTAAATTGGCAACGACTGGAATTAGAAGCACTGTTTGCGGCCCCGAAAGCTTTACACCGGATCACAAACCAATCATGGGTAGATTATTTAAAAACAAAATAGCCAACTTAATTATTAAAAATCGATTTCAATTTAATTCATAAATTAATCAAGATCGAGGGGTTGACTACTCGAATTTCAGAGATTTGAAAAGATAATAATTTCTTACAATACCACAAAGATTATCAAATTTTTACTATCATTTAAAAAGATTCTACAAAAATTTTAAAGATTTCACCAAGAAAAATATTTCATAAAGATTTGATAGATTTCAAGTGAGTTCAGAAAGACTAATTTTAGGCTTATACAAAATTTCAAATATTTCACAAATATTTAAATGATTTCAAAAGATTTCACAAATATTTCAGAATGATTTCACCAAACGTTATAAATATTTCACACAGATTTGAAAGATTTCAACAATTTCATAAACACTTTAAATATTTCACAAAGATACTATGGAGATTCCAAAGATTTCAAAAGATTTACAAGCATTTCAAAAAGATTTCACCCAGCCTTATCAATATTTCATAAAGATTTGAAAAATTTCAAAAAGCTTCCAGAAAGATTTTAACAATTTTATAAAGATCCGAAAGATTTAAAAACATTTCACAAATATTTTAAATATTTGAATGATTTCAGAAGATTTCATAAATATTCCACAATTATTTCACCAAGCCTTATAAATATTTCACAAAGATTTGAAAAATTGCACAAAGTTTCCAGAAAGATCTTAACGATTTTATAAAGATTCGAAAGATTTAATAACATTTTAATAAGATTTCAGAAAGATTTTACTAAGACTTATAAATATTTCATAAAGATTTGAAAGATTTCACAAAGATTTCCAAAGATTTCAGAAAGATTTTAACGGTTTTATAAAGCTTCGAAACATTTTACAAAGATTTTACAAATGTTTAAATGATTTCAAAAGATTCCACAAAAATTCCAGAAAGATTTTTAAGATTTCACAAATATTATAAATACGTCAAAAAATTTCACAAATATTTCAGAAGGATTAACATTTTTTTAAGATTTCAAAGATTTCACAAATATTTCAAAGACTTTAAAATTATTTTATAAAGTTTCCTAAGACTATTACAAATTTTTAAATATTTCACAAAGATTTGTAAAAAAAATTACCATACATATCAGAAAGATATTATCAATTTTATAAAAATTCCAGAGATTCACAAATATTTCACAAAGATTTAAAAGATTTACAAATATTTCACAATGATTTCTAAGTCGCCAACAGATTTCTGAAAGATTCCCATTATTTTTTAAAGATTTTACAAAGATTTTATAAAGATTTCAAAGACTTTAAACATTTCAGAAAGATTTTACAGATTTCAGAAAGATTTTACAGATTTCAGAAAGATTTCAATGATTTCACAAATATTTCAAAAGACTTTGCAAAGACTTCGAAAAGATTTCATAAATATTCCAAGACTTTCCAAATATTGAAAACAAAATTTTCGGCTTTTTTAAAGATTCCAAAGTATTCAAAAGATTTCGAAGGGTCTTAAAGATTTTTGAAAGATTCCCATCATTTCTAAAGATTATAAAGATTTCACAACGACTTTCAAAGATTTCTGAAAGATTTGATGATTTTATAAAGATTCGAAACATTTCAAAAGATTTCACAAGATTTCACAAGATTTCACAAGATTTCAATGATTTC
>CAKNXH010083690.1:0-17899 GCA_932178445.1 Andricus quercusramuli
CTCCTCCTTCTACTCGTCATCCTCCTCCACAACAGCCTCCTCCTCCTTCTACTCATAATCCTCCTCCTCCACAACAACCTCCTCGTCCTCCTTCTACTCGTCATCCTCCTCCTCCACAACAACTCCTAGTCCTCTTCCTCCTTCTGCTCGTCATCCTACTTCTCCTGTAGCCTCCCCAGTTATTTTTCAGAAGTAGAACGCATTACATTTTTTTTTTAATTTGTTGAGTTTAAAATATTTGCAGAATTTTCAACTACAATAATAAATATTCAACTGTAATACTTAAATTTTAAACTAAAAAGATGAATTTTCAACTAAAATGATGAATCTTTAACTATAATAATTAAATTTTCAACCAGAAAGATGAATTTTCAATCAGAAAGATTAATTTATTCCAAAGAATATGAATTTTTAACTAAAAAAGACCACCAAAAGATAGAAGAGTCAAATTTTCAGTTGAGAAATTAATTTCCCACAAGAAAATTCAACAAAATTGTTAAATTTTCAACCCAAAGTGGAATAGTTACATTTTTTTAATGAAAAATGGCGGAATTTTTATAGCCTACGACAACGTAAGTTGAAAAATTATATTTTACATTCAGGGAGGAAAGAAAAACCGTGAAAAGTTTCCACATTCATAAGACTTTTTTTAAATTAAAAATTGGATGTTAATTTTCTATTTCAGATCAGACTTGAGATTGCAATAGGGCCTCCTTCTCCTCCACAACAACCTTCTCCTCCACAACAAACTCCTCCTCCTTCTACTCGTCATCCTCCTCCTACCCTCCACAACAACCTCCTCGTCCTCCTCCTCCTCCTTTTACTTGTCATCCTACTTCTCCACAACAACCTGCACGTCCTTTCTCTACTCGCCATTCTCCTCCTACCCTCCACAACAACCTCCTCGTCCGCCTTCTACTCGTCATCCTCCTCCTCCACAACAACCTGCTCGTCCTCCCACTACTCGTCATTCTCCTTCTCCGAAACAACCTGCTCGTCCTTCCTCTACTCGTCATCCTCGTTCTCCACAACAACCTGCTCGTCCTTATTCTACTCGTCATCCTCCTCCTCCACAACAACCTCCTCGTCCTCCTCCTCCTTCTGCTCGTCTTCCTCCTCCTCCTCCTCCTCCTCCTCCTCCTCCTTCATCCTCTCCACTTATTTTTCAGAAGTAGAACGCACTAGATTTTTGTTGTAAATTTGTTGAGTTTAAAATATTTTGTAAAATTTTCATATAAATAGTTATACTTTCAAATAAAGTGATGAATTTTAAACTACAATGATAAATCTTTAACTGTAATACTTGAATTTTAAACTGAAAAGATAAATTTTTAACAAAAATTATGAATATTTAAGTAGGATAATTGAACTTTCAACAAGAAAGATAAATTTCAATCAAGAAGAATAATTTATGCCAAAAAAATTTTTAATTCCAACTAAAAAAGATCAGGTTTCAACAAAAAATAGAGTAATTAAATTTTCAATTGAAAAATTAATTTCTCACCAAAAAATTCAACAAAATTGTTAAATTTTCAACTAAAAGTGGAATAGTTACATTTTTTGATGAAAATAGGCGGAATTTTTATAAGACTTTCGCAGATTCCAAAGAATTTCAAGTGACTTCGAACATTTCAAGAAATTGCAAAGAATTTTGTAGGATTTCCAAATTTTAACGGATTCCGAAGAATTTCAAGAGATTTCAAAAATGTCAAAGAATTAAAAAAGTGGTTGCATGATTACCAAAGATATTAGGCTCGATTTCAAAGGATTTCTAGAGAAATTTGAGAATTAAATTAAATGTAATTTCAAGGGATTTTAAGGTATTTTGAAGAATATCTTCGGATACTCCCCCTTTTCCTCTACAATAACCTCCTCTTCCTCCTCCTCCTTCTACTCGTCATCCTCCTCCTCCTCCTACAAAACAACCTCCTCGTCCTCTTCATTCTTCTACTCGTCATCCTACTCCTCCTCCACTACAACCTCCTCGTCCTCCTCCTTATATTTGTCATCCTCCTCCTCCTCCACTACAACCTCCTCGTCCTCCTCCTCCACAACAACATCCTCCTCCCCCTCCTCCTCCACAACAACCTCCTCGTCATCCTTCTCCTTCTACTCGTCATCCCCCTCCTCCTCCACAACAACCTCCTTGTCCTCCTTCTCCTTCTACTCGTCACCCCCCCCCCCCTCCTCCACAAAAATCTCCGCATCCTCCCTCTCGCCCTCCTCCTCCTTGAGCCTCCCCACTTATTTTTCAGAAGTAGAACAACCATACATATTTTAAACAATAGTTTAAAATCTTTTTCTGGAATTTTCAAATAAATAGTTATACTTTCAAACAAAGTGATAAATTTCCAACTACAGTGATGAATTTTAAACCAAAAAGATAAATTTTCAACTAAAATGATGAATCTTTAACTATAATAATTACACTTTCAACCAGAAAGATGAATTTTCAATCAAGAAGATTAATTTATACAAAGAAAAAATGAATTTTCAACTGAAAAAGATCAACAAAAAATAGAAGAGTTACATTTTTTGATGGAAAATGGCGGAAAAATGGCGTAAAAAGCTTCCACATTCATACCAATTTTTTTCTTATTAAAAATTGGATGTTAATTTTTTATTTCAAATCAGACCTGAGGTTGCATTGGGACCTCCTCTATGGGCCTCCTTCTCCTCCACAACAACCTCCTCCTCCTTCTATGCGTCATCCTTCTCCTCCTCTTCCTTCTACTCCTCATCCTCCTCCACAACAACCTTCTCGTCCTCCCCCTCCTCCTCCTCCACAACAACCTCCTCGTCCTCCTCCTACTCGTCATTCTCCTCCTTCCCCCCTTCATCCTTCAGCCTCCACACTTCTTTTTCAAAAATAGAACGCATTAGATTTTTTTTCTAATTTTCAGAGTTTAAAATCTTTTGTAGAATTTTTAAATAAATAGTTATATTTTCAAACAATGTGATGAATTTTCAACTACAATGATAAATCTTCAACTGCAATACTTGCATTTTAAACTGAAAAGATGAATTTTCAACTAAAAAAATGAATCTTTAACTATAATAATTAAATTTTCAACCAGAAAGATGAATTTTCAATCAAGAAGATTAATTTATGCCAAAAAATATCAAATTCAAACTAAAAAAGATCAGTTTTCAACAAAAAATAGAATAATTAAATTTTCAATACAAAAATTAATTTCCTACAAAAAATTTAACAAAATTGTTGAATTTTCAACCAAACATGGAATAGTTCAATTTTCTGATGAAAATAGGCGGAATTTTTATAGGACTTCTGCAGATTCCAAAGAATTTCAAGAAATTCAGTTTTCAACCAAAAATAGAATAATTAAATTTTCAGTTAAAAAATTAATTTCCCATAAAAAATTGAACAACATTTTTTAATTTTCAACCAAACATGAAATAGTTCAATTTTCTGATGAAAATAGGCGGAATTTTTATACGACTTCTGCAGATTCCAAAGAATTTCAAAAAATTGCAAAGAATTTTGTAGGATTTACAAATTGTAATGGATTCCGAAGAATTTCAAGATATTTCAAAAATTGTAAGGAATTTAAAAAATTGTTGTATGATTTCCAAAGATATTAAGCTCGATTTCAAGAGATTTCTAGAGAAATTTGAGAATTAAATTAAATATAATTTTAAGGGATTTTAAGGTATTTTTTTATAGAAAAATTTAATAAATATGTTTAATTTAATTTATATTCAAAGGATTTCTAATTTTTTCTACTTATTTTAATGAATTTTTCACGATTATATATTTATTTATTTTAAAAGATATCAAAAAATTTAAAGAGATTTAAAAAATGTTAAGAAATGTCAAATCATTTTGTAGGGTTTCCAAAGATTTCAAGGCATTTAAAATAATTTCACCAGATTTAAGGGTTTTTATAGGACCTCCAATTATTTTAAAGGATTTACGGGATTTTAAATATTTTAAGCTATTTTAGCAGCTTCTAAATAATTTCAAGAGATTCAAAAAATTTCAAGAAATATCAAAGAATATTGTAGCATTTCCAAAAATTTGAAAAGATTTTAAAAAATTTGATAAAATTTCAAAATTTGTCGAAAAAAGAATCTGGAAGATTTTAAGACAATTCATTTATTTTGCAGGATTTTAAGAAAATTATGAAAACTGAATGTATTTCAAAATATATAAAAAAGTTTTTTAAAGATTCGAAAATAATTTATATCTCGATTAGATTTCAAAAGAAAAGGAAGCTTTTTAAGAATTTTAAAAGGTTTTAGGAGAATAAACAAATTTCTAAATATTCCTAGACAAATTTTAACTGATTTTTTAATTTAAAAAATGAATTTTAAGAAAAAATTTTTAAAATATTTCAAAACATTTCAAATGATTTCTTAAAACTTCCAAAAAGAATGTGGAGTTTAAAACAACATTTTTCCATTTTGCAAGATTAGAAAAATTTGATTGAAAAAAAAACGAGTAAATTAGAAGTTCTGAATAGATTTCAAAAAAGTGAAAACAAAATATCGACTTTTGAAGATTTCGAAATATAATTTCAAATCTTTTTAAGTAATTGAAAGGATTCACACTGATTAAATTTTTTTTACATTTCTGTAAAAATTTAACCAGATTTTTCACTTTTAAAAATCAATTTGAAGAAAATATTTTCAAAGATTTTAAAATATGTATTTCAAAATATTTCCAAAATGTTCAAAACAAAATCTGGGAGATTTTAAGCCAATTTTTTTAATTTTGCCAAATTCGAAAAAAAATCAAATCATTTAAACAATTTGAAACAAAATGTTAATTTTTGAGCTTTTTGAAGCTTTTTAAGAATTTTGTAAAGCTTCAAGAAAATAAAAACTTTTCTTAAGATTAGTCGGAAAATTTTGGATGACTTTTTATTTTTTTCGAATTGATTCTTAAAGAAAGTTTAAACAGATATCAAAATATTTCTATAAATGTCGAAAAAAATCTGGAAGATTTAGGGGCATTTTTTTAATTTTGAAAGATTTTTAAAAATTTAAGAAATAATTTGAATCATTTTAAAAAATATTTACGAATTTAAGAAGTTTTGAAGAGATTAAAAATATTTTCAAACTTTGCAAAATTTCCGAATACTTATCAAATATTTGCATATTTTTCCAAACTTCTGAAAGTCCTAAATATCTTTTAAACTAACTCGAATTTTTCTTAAAATTTGGTAAAATCCTGTGAAATAAAAAAATATATATTTTTTGAAATATCTGAAATCTTCAAAAACAAATAAATTTAGGAAAATAAATAGTTATTCGAAATTTTTATTTTGTATTAAAAATTATTTACCCCTCCAAATTAAAATTTGGGTGAATTTTTTTTTCTTTCTTGGCTGAAAAATCGTTTTTGTTGAGAAACCAACTATTTTTTATTTAAAGTTAAAATATTGTTCAGGTGAAATATCAACTATTGCATTTTTGGTTGAAAATTTAACTACTTGTTTAAAAATTGAACTAGTTTGTTCAAAATTTATTTTTTTATTAAAGATTCATCATTTTAATTAAAAATTCATCTCCTTCGTTGAAAATATAACCACTTTTTTTAAATTCATGTATTTTGTTGAAAATTCGTCTTTTTTTACACAAAATTAATCTTTCTGATTGATAATTAATCTGTTTTGTTTAAGTATTCAACTTTTTTTTTTTGAAAATTCGTCGTTTTCAGTTCATTTCAATTGTTTTTGATTTAAATTTAAAAAAAATTTTGGTTGAAATATGAACATTTTTGGTTGAAAATTCATCTTTCTTGGTTAAAAATGTAACTAATTTGTTGAAAATAATTTTTTTGTGTAGAAGATTCATAATTTTAGTTCAAAATTCATCTCTTTTGTTAAAAATGTAACTATTTTTTTTTAATTCATGTATTTTGTTGAAAATTCGTCTTTTTGGTTGAAATTAATCTGTTTGGGTTGATGATTAAACTACTTTCCTGAATATTTGTATTTTTTGGGTGAATTCAACTACTTTTTATTTAAAATTCAAATCTTTTTTCATTTAAATATCAACTATTACATTTTTGGTTGAAAATTCATCTTTTTTCATTGAAAATTGAACTACTTTGTTTAAAATTAATTGTTTTGATTAAAGATTCATTACTTTAGTTTAAAATTCACCTCTTTTGTTGAAATGTAACTTTTTTTTTTTTAATTCATGTATTTTGTTGAAAATTGAACTCTCGGTAGAGAATTCAACTACTTTGTTAAAATTTCATTATTTTGGTTGAAGATTTATAATTTTATTTCAAAATTCATCTCTTTTGTTAAAAATGTAATTATTTTTATTCAACTCATGTATTTTGATGAAAATTAATCTCTTTTGGTAAAGAATTCAACTACTTTGTTAAAAATTCATTTTTTTAGTTGACGATTTATAATATTATTTCAAAATCCATCTCTTTTGTTAAAAATGTAATTATTTCTTAGAAAATTAGTCTTCTTGGTCTGAAAATTGATCTTTTCTGGTTAAGAATTCATCTATTTCGTTGAAAATTCATATTTTCGGGTTTTTTAAAATTAAAAATGGAATTTGTAAAAATTAATCTTTTTTTGGTTGAGCATTCAACTATTTTGCCAAAAATTCGTCTTTCTTGACTTAATGTTTTTTATTTTAAATTAAAATCTTTTTTGATTGAAAATCAACTTTTTTGATGAAATTCTGACTTGCCACATCTGAAATCTTTCAAAATCTTTGCGAATTTTCGGAAAAATCTTAGAAAAATTATATTTATGTAAGCCTGAAAACTAATAAACTAGGAAAATATAGTTATTCAAAATTTTATTTAGTATTAAAAATAATTATTTACTAATATAATAATAGTATAGGGCCTAGCCATTTTTTTTTTAATTTTAAAATTATTTTTTGACATTCTCAGGTCTGTTTCAAATTTTGATCAATTTTTTTTTTCATCACAGGTGAGAATGGATGAATATAAAAGACTTTCGACGCTCGGCAAAGCTTATGGTATAGAATCCCACATAATTTCATCTGAAGAGGCGAAAAAATTGTTTCCTTTACTGGACGAAAATAGTTTTCAAGGTGCTCTCTATTCGCCAGGTGATGGAAACATAGATCCTACGATGATGGTCAATGCACTGATGTATTCTGCAAAGGCGAATGGTGCCAAGGTGATTTTATAACTCAGATTCCATTGAAAAAGCTGGTTTTTTCGCTTATTAAAAGACTCTCTGCTGAAAATTAATAATAGATTAAGTGAAATTGAACTAATTTAATACCGAATAATAAAAATAATTTTCAAATTCACTTTGTGAGTCAAAAATGATAAGAATTTCAAAAAAGTAAATCAACGCACTCATTTTTACTCTTCAGAATTGAAGAATTTGAAGAATTGCAATTGTTAATTGCAAATTTTAAATTGTAAAAATTCAAAACTCTTCAATTTTAAAATTGACAATTTAAAGTTCTTCAATTTTCACGATTTGCAACTGTAAACTCTTGAATTTAGAAAATATAGAATTATAAATTATTCAATTTTCAAGATTTAAATTAGGTATTTAATTTGGAATATTGTTTTTGGAAGAGTTAAATTTTGAATATTTACAATTGAAAATTCCTCAATTTTCACGATTTGCAATTGAAAATTTTTCAATTTTGAAGATTGACAATTGAAAACACTTCAATTTTGAAGATGATACCTAATAATTCTTTAATTTGGATGATTTTGAACAGCAAAAGTCAAGTTTTCAATTGTAAATCTTTCAAATTGAAGAAATTTCGAATTTAAATCATTATAATTACTGCTTTTTTAAGTTGTAAACTCAAAACTTGCATACTTTATCATTGTCCATTTTCAAAATTAAAAACTCTTAAATTTTTACGATCTACAATCAAAAATTCTTAAATTTGGGAAATCAAAATTCAAGTTTTAAATTCTAAATCTTCTAAATTGTAGAAATTTAGAATGTAAATCATCAAAATTAAAGAAATTCCTCATTTTGAATTGTAAAAATTAAAAACTCTTCAATTTTAAAATTGACAATTTAAAATGTATAAATAAAAAATTTTAAATTTAGGAAATACAACTTCAAGTTTTAAATTCTAAATCTTCTAAATTGAAGAAATTTCGAATGTAAATCATCAAAAATACAGAAATTTCTCATTTTAAATTGTCACAATTAACAACTCATTAATTTTTAAATTTACAATTTAAAGTTCTTCAATTTTCACGATCTGCAACTGTAAACTCATGGATTTTGAAAATATAGAATTATAAATTATTCAATTTTCAAGATTTATATTTTATAGGTATGTAATTTGGAATATTGTTTTCGCAATAGTACAATTTGGAATGTTTACAATTGAAAATTCTTCAATTTTAACGATTTGTAGTTGAAAAATTTTCAATTTTCAAGATTTATAATTGAAAACTCTTTAATTTTAAAGATGTGTAAATACAAATTCTTAAATTTTGATGATTTTGGAAATAAAAAGTCAACTTTTTGATTCTAAATCTTCCAAATTGAAGAAATTTTGAACGTAAATCATCATAATTACAGTTTTTAAAATTGTAGATCCTAAAACTTGCATAATTTATAATTTTAAGTTTTTAATATGAAAAATTTCATTTTTAAACATTTACAATTCAAAATTCTACAATTGTAATGAGTTGAAATTGAAAACTCTTGAGTTTTAAAGATGGATAAATAAAAATTCTTAAATTTGAATGATTTTAGAAATCCAAATTGAAGAAATTTTGAATGCAAATCATTAAAATTGCAGAATTTTTAGTTGTTAA
Organism: Andricus quercusramuli; assembly: GCA_932178445.1. NCBI lineage: Eukaryota > Metazoa > Arthropoda > Insecta > Hymenoptera > Cynipidae > Andricus > Andricus quercusramuli. Next base: position 8,771 of record CAKNXH010083690.1, read on the forward strand.
ACTTAAAACTGCAATAATTTTTAATTGTAAATTATCAAAATTAAAAACTCTTCAATTTAGACGATTTGCAGTTAAAATTATTCAATTTTGAAAACTTTTAGTTGAAAACTCTTTAATTTCAAAGAGGTTTAAAGAAAAAAATCTTAAATTTTGATGGTTTGGAAATTAAAAGTCAAGTTTTTAATTCTAAATCTTCCAAATTAAAGAAATTTCAAGCGTAAATTATCATAATTACAGCTTTTTAATTTAAAAACTCAAAACTTGCATAATTTATCATTATCAATTTTAAAAATTAAAAACGCTTTAATTAAAAATATTCACATACAATTCCAAATTCTATAATTTTAAAGAGTTAAAATTGAAAACTCTTGAATTCCAGAGAGGGAAGTCAAAAATCAAGTTTTCAATTTCAAATGTCCCAAATTGAGGAGATTCCAAATTTAAATCGTCAGAATTACAAAAAATTGTTATTGTAAATTGTCAAAATTAAAAACTTTTCTATTTTAAAGATTTACAATACAAAGTTCCGCAATTTTTAATAATAAAAATTGAAAATTCTTGAATTTTGAAAGTATGGAATTATTAATTATTCAATTTTCAAGATTTATATTTTATAAGTATGTAATTTGCAAAAATAATTTTTTTGTAATTGCTTAATTTTGAATATTGACAATTGAAAATTCTTCAATTTTCACGATTCGCAATTAAAAATTCTTCAAATTTGATGATTGGTAATTGAAAACTCTTCAGTTTTAAAAATGAAGCTTTCTTCATCGTAAATGTTCAATGTTAAAAAAAATTAATTTTTGATGTTGCAAAATGTTTTGTTGAACGTAAAATAAAGAATAAAATTTCTCAAATTTTTGTGATCATGGAAATAAAAGTCAACTTTTCAATTCTAAATCTTCAAAATTAAACAAATTTCCAATGTGAATCATCAAAATTACAGAATTTTTAATTGGAAATCCTAAAACTTGCAAAATTTTTAATTGTAGATTGGCAAAATTAGAAGCTCATAAATTTTAAAGATTTACCATTTAATTTTCTACAATTTTGAAGAGCTGCAATGGAGAAATCTTCAATTTTCACGATTTACAATGTAAAATTCTTCAAATTTTCAATTTGTAAACTTAAAAAATAAAAAAAATTTCAATTTTGAAGTTTTGCAATTTAATTCTAAAGTTTTCAATTCTAAATCTTTCAAGTTGGTGAAATTTCGAAAGAAAATGATAAAAATTACAGAATTTTTAATTGTATTCAAAACGTAAAACTTGCAAAATGTATAATTGTAAATTATCAAAACCAAAAGTTCTTGAATTTTAAAGATTTACAATTCAATATTTTTCAATTATAACAATTTCCATTTTAAAATTCTGCAATGTTAAAGATATATAATTCAAAATTCTTAAAAAATTGTGAATTTGCAATTGCAAATCTATAAAATTATTCGAATTTCGATTTTAAATTATAAAAATTCAACTATTCCAAGAAAAGCCTGCAAAATTGAATTTTCTATTATACACATTAAATATTGAAGTGTCTTCAATTACAAAAATTCAAATTTGAAGAATTTTAAATTGCAAATCATTAAAGTAGAATTTTCAATTGTCAATTTTCAAAATTGAACTTTTCCAAAAAGAAGTTCAAAATTACTTACATTTAAAATATAAAATTTGAAAATTGAATATAATTCAAGACAACATTAAGAATTACGCACGTTTTAAATTGTACAATTAAAAATTCTGTGGTTTTGAAGATTCACGTTTGAATTTAAAAAGTTTGAATTTTGATTTTAAAAATAATCACATTTCAAGAATTTGTATTTATATATCTTCAAAATTAAAGAATTAAAAATTCAAATCTTTAACATTGGAGAATTTTAGAATGGAAATTGTTAAAATTGAAAAATATTCTATGGTACATATTCAAAAATTTGAATTGTAAATCTTCAAAATTCAAGAACTTTAAGTTTTGATGATTTACATTTGAAACTTTATCAATTCGGAAGATTGAGAATTAAAAGTTTTTTAATTTTGATTTAAAAAATTATCACAATTTAAGAATTTTTGATTATATATCTTTAAAATTAAAGAATTTTAAAATTCATAAAGTTAAAATTGAAAAATATTCCATTGTAAATCTTTAAAAGTTTGCATTGTTGGTAGTTAAAATTCAGGAACTTTTAGTTTTGATGATTTTCATTTGAAATTTCATCAATTTGGAAGATTGAGAATTAAAAATGTTTGAATTTTGATTATAAACATGATCACAATTTAAGAATTTTGAATTATATATCCTTAAAATTGAAGAATTTAAACATTCAAATCATTAAAATTGCAGAATTTTAAAATGGAAATCGTTATAATTGAAAAATAGTGAATTGTAAAACTTTAAAATTCAAGAACTTTTGGTTTTGACAATTTACAATGATACATTTTGCAAGTTTTACGTGTTGAATACAATTAAAAATTCTGTAATTTTTATAATTTTCAATCGAAATTTCACCAATTTGAAGGATTTAGTATTGAAAACTTTAGAATTGAATTGAAAAACTTTAAAATGGAATAATTTTTAATTTTTTAAGTTTACAAATATAAATTATGCAAGTTTTAGGTTTTACAATTTAAAAATCTGTAATTTTGATGATTCACATTAGAAATTTCTTTCATTTTGAAGATTTAGAGTTGAAAAATTGACTTTTGATTTCCAAAATCATAAAAGTTTGAGAACTTTTATTCTTTATTTTACATTCAACAAAACATTTTAAAACATCAACAATTACTTTTTTTAACATTAAAAATTTTCAATGAAGAAAGCTTCATTTTTAAAATTGAAAAAATTATTATTTTTGCAAACTACATACTTATAAAATATAAATCTTGAAAATTGAATAATTAATAATTCCATACTTTCAAAATTCAAGAATTTTCAATTTTTACTATTAAAAATTGCGGAACTTTATATTGTAAATCTTTAAAATAGAAAAGTTTTTAATTCTGACAATTTACAATAAAAAATTTATGTAATTCTGAGGATTTAAATTTGAAATCTCCACAATTTAGGACGTTTGAAATTGAAAACTTGATTTTTGACTTCCCTCTCTGGAATTCAAGAGTTTTCGATTGTAACTCTTTAAAATTATAAAATTTTGAATTGTATGTACATATTTTAAATTAAACCGTTTTTAATTTAAAAAAATGATAATGATAAATTATGCAAGTTTTGAGTTTTTAAATTAAAAAGCTGTACTTATGATAATTTACGCTTGAAATTTCATTAATTTGGAAGATTTAGAATTAAAAACTTGACTTTTAATTTCCAAACCATCAAAATTTAAGATTTTTTTCTTTAAACCTCTTTGAAATTAAAGAGCTTTCAACTACAAATCTTCAAAATTGAAGAATTTTAACTGCAAATCGTTCGAATTAAAGAGCTTTTAATTTTGATAATTTACAATTAACAATTATTGCAGATTTAAGTTTTACAACTAAAAATTCCGTAATTTTAATGCTTTGCATTCAAAATTTCTTGAATTTGGATTTCTAAAATCATTCAAATTTAAGAATTTTTATTTATGCATCTTTAAAACTCAAGAGTTTTCAATTTTAACTCATTACAATTGTAGAATTTTGAATTGAACATTTTTAAAATTGAGATTTTTTGTTTTGAAAACTTAAAATTATGAATTATGCAAGTTTTAGGATTTAAAATTTCAAAAAAACTGTAATTACGATGATTTACGTTCGAAATTTCTTTAATTTGGAAGATTTATAATTCAAATGTTGTCTTTGATTTTCAAAATCATCAAAATTTGAAAATTTTTATTTTCACAGCTTTAAAATTAAAGAGTTTTCAATTATAAATCTTGAAAATTGAAAAATTTTCAACTACAAATCGTGAAAATTGAAGAATTTTCAATTGTAAACATTCAAAATTGTACTATTTCGAAAAAATATTCCAAATTACGTACCTATAAAACATAAATCTTGAATAATTTATAATTCTATATTTTCAAAATCCAAGAATTTTCAGTTGCAAATCGTGAAAATTGAAGAACTTTAAATTGTCAATTTTAAAATTGAAGAGTTTTTAATTTTGACAATATAAAATGAGAAATTTCTGTATTTTTGATGATTTACATTCGAAATTTCTTCAATTTAGAAGATTTAGAATTTAAAACTTGAATTTTTATTCCCAAATTCAAGCATTTTTATTGATACATCCTTAAAATTCAAGATTTTTCAATTGTAACTTTTTAAAATTGTATAATTTTGGATTGTAAATCTTTGAAATTTAAGAGTTTTTAATTTTGAAAATGGACGATGATAAAGTATGCAGGTTTTGAGTTTACAAATTAAAAAAGCAGTAATTATAATAATTTAAATTCGAAATTTCTTCAATTTGAAAAATTTTAAATTTTAAACTTGACTTTTGCCGTTAAAAATCATCAAAATTAAAGAAATATTACGTATCATCTTAAAAATTGACGTGTTTTCAATTGTCAATCTTCAAAATTGAAAAATTTCAAATCGCAAATCGTGAAAATTGAGGAATTTTCAATTGTAAATATTCAAAATTTAACTCTTCCAAAAACAATATTCCAAATTACATACATATAAAATAGAATCTTGAAAATTGAATACATAATTCATAATTCTATATTTTCAAAATTCAAGAATTTTTAGTAGCAAAATGTGAAAATTGAAGAACTTTAAATTGTGAATTTTAAAATTGAAGAGTTTTTAATTTTGACAATTTAAAATGAGAAATTTCTGTATTTTTGATGATTTACATTCGAAGAATTACCAATAATTAAATTTGAAGAATTTTTTATTGAAAATCGTGAAAATTGAAGAATTTTCAATTGTCAATATTCAAAATTAAGCAACTATAAAAAAATTCTTTTTCCAAATTAAATACTTGTAAAATATAAATGTTGAAAATTGAATAATTTATAATTCCATACTTTCAAAATTCAAGAATTTTCAATTTTAACTAAACAAAATTGCGGAACATTATATTGTAAATCTTTATTATTGAAGAGTTTTTAATTTTTACAATTTGCAATTTAAAATTTATGTAATTTTAACGATTTACATTTGAAATCTCTTCAATTTAGAAGATTTAGAATTAAAACCTTGACTTTCGACATCCTTCTCTAAAATTCAAGAGTTTTCAATTGTAACTCTTTTAAAATTGTAGAATTTTGAATTGCATGTAAATATTTTTAATTGAAGCGTTTTTAATTTTTTAAATTGTTAATGATAAATTATGCAAGTTTTAAGTTTAAAAATCAAAAAAACTGTATTTATCATGATTTACACTTTAATTTTTTGTTTCATTCTTTAAAAACTTGAAGAATTTTAACTGCAAGTGTTACAACTAAAATTCTGTAATTTTGATGCTTTACATTCAAAATTTTTTCAATTTGGATTTCTAAAATCATTCAAATTTGAGAATTCTTACTTATGCATAATTAAAATTGTAGAATTTTGAATTGTAAATTTTTAAAATTGAAATTTTTTGTTTTGAAAACTCAAAATTATAAATTATACAATTTTAAGGATTTACAATTTAAAAAACTGTAATAGATTATGATAATTTATGTTCGAAATTTCTTCAATTTGGAAGGTTTATAATTGAAAAGTTGACTTTTGATTTCCAGAATCATCAAATTTATAAAATTTGTATTTACGCATCTTTGAAATTAAAGAGTTTTCAATTGCAAATCTTCAAAATTTAAAAATTTTCAACTGCAAATCCTGAAATTTGAAGACTTTTCAATTGTAAATATTTAAATTGTTCCAAATCGTGAAAATTGAAGAACTTTAAATTGTAAATTTTTAAAATCGAAAACTTGAATTTTGAATTCCCAAATTATCAAAATTTAAGAACTTTTATTTATGCATCATTAAAATTAAAGAGTTTTCAATTATAACTCTTTAAAATTGTAGAACTTTTTATTGTAAATCTTTAAAATTTAAGAGTTTTTTAATTTTGAAAATGAACAATGTATACCAGTTTTAAGTTTACCAATTTAAAAAGCTGTAATTATAATGATTTAAATTCGAAATTTCTTCAATTTCGAAGATTTTAAAATAGAATACTTGAATTTTGTTGTTCAAAATCATCCAAATTTAGGAATTTTTTACTTGCCTTTAAAATTAGAGAGTTCTTAATTTTAACTCTTCAAAATTTTTAAAGTTTGAATTGTAAATCTTTAAAATTAAAGAGTTTTTTCATTTTGAAAATTCACAATTAAAAATTATGCAAGTAATAAAGCTTACAATTGAAAATGATGTGATTTTTATGATTTTCATTCGAAATTTCTTCTATTTGGAAGATTTAGAATTGTGAACTTGACTTTAATGTTAAAAATCATCAAAATTTAAGCATTTCTATTCAACCAGTTTTAAACTTGTGAATCTGCAAAATTGGACTATTTAAAAGAAAACATTTAAAACTGCATCATTTTAAATTATACACATGAAAGTGAAGGTTCTTCAATTAAAAATCTTCAAGGTAAACCTATTTAAAAAAGATGTTCAAAATTTTATGAATTTAAAATATAATAAATATTAAAATAGATATTAAAATGATAGTTACAGATAACTGAAAGACGATTAAAATTAAAATCGTACAAAAGCCGATGTAGTTATTTCAATATTTATTTTAATTTATGATTATTGATTGTATTTTATACTACTTTAAATTGAAACAGAAATTTTTATTTGATAATCAGACAATTAAAATAAAAAAACACGTAGCGCGATTTTTTTGCTAGCAATTAATAATTTATAATATTTTAGGTGATAGAAGATTGTCCAGTGACGAAGATAATAACCGAAAAATCTGAATTTGGTTCGAAAAAAGTGACTGGAGTCGTAACTCCTCACGGAACGATAAAGACAAATTGTATTTTAAATGCTTGTGGATCATGGTCGAAAAATCTTGCAAAAATGATAGGACTTGACATTCCTCTCGTTTCTATGAAACACGCTTACATCGTTACGGAGCCAATGAAAAATATAAACGGTTTGTCAAATATTAGGGATCATGATGGAAAAATTTATATAAAACTTGAGGGAGAAACAATGTCCATTGGAGGATACGAATTAAATCCAATCATTTTACAATCTGTGAGTAATTTCTAATCCAAAAATAAAAATATTGAGACTTGAGATAAAAAAAAAATATTCCCAATTGATTATCAAGTTTTCTGATTGTATTTTAGTATCGGTTTATCTTTTAAAGCTTTCCAATAATTTCAATTAGAAGAAATTCATGTAAATAGCTTGTTATTAAAAATTCTAGGCTCCCAAGGATTTTTCATTTAGTTTGTATGAATTGGACTGGAACGTTTTCAATTCCCATCTCGAAGCAATGACGAAATTAATTCCTAAATTGGCAACGACTGGAATTAAAAGCACTGTTTGCGGCCCCGAAAGCTTTACACCGGATCACAAACCAATCATGGGTAGATTATTTAAAAACAAAATAGCCAACTTAATTATTAAAAATCGATTTCAATTTAATTCATAAATTAATCAAGATCGAGGGGTTGACTACTCGAATTTCAGAGATTTGAAAAGATAATATATTCTTACAATACCACAAAGATTATCAAATTTTTACAATCATTTAAAAAGATTCTACAAAAATTTTAAAGATTTCACCAAGACAAATATTTCACAAAGATTTGATAGATTTCAAGTGACTTCAGAATCACTTTTAGGCTTATAAAAAATTTCAAAGATTTCACAAATATTTAAATGATTTCAAAAGATTTCACAAATATTTCAGAATGATTTCACCAAACGTTATAAATATTTCACACAGATTTGAAAGATTTCAACAATTTCATAAACACTTTAAATATTTCACAAAGATACTATGGAGATTCCAAAGATTTCAAAAGATTTACAAGCATTTCAAAAAGATTTCACCCAGCCTTATCAATATTTCATAAAGATTTGAAAAATTTCAAAAAGCTTCCAGAAAGATTTTAACAATTTTATAAAGATCCGAAAGATTTAAAAACATTTCACAAATATTTTAAATATTTGAATGATTTCAGAAGATTTCATAAATATTCCACAATTATTTCACCAAGCCTTATAAATATTTCACAAAGATTTGAAAAATTGCACAAAGTTTCCAGAAAGATCTTAACGATTTTATAAAGATTCGAAAGATTTAATAACATTTTAATAAGATTTCAGAAAGATTTTACTAAGACTTATAAATATTTCATAAAGATTTGAAAGATTTCACAAAGATTTCCAAAGATTTCAGAAAGATTTTAACGGTTTTATAAAGCTTCGAAACATTTTACAAAGATTTTACAAATGTTTAAATGATTTCAAAAGATTCCACAAAAATTCCAGAAAGATTTTTAAGATTTCACAAATATTGTAAATACGTCAAAAAATTTCACAAATATTTCAGAAGGATTTACATTTTTTTAAGATTTCAAAGATTTCACAAATATTTCAAAGACTTTAAAATTATTTTATAAAGTTTCCTAAGACTATTACAAATTTTTAAATATTTCACAAAGATTTGTAAAAAAAATTACCATACATATCAGAAAGATATTATCAATTTTATAAAAATTCCAGAGATTCACAAATATTTCACAAAGATTTAAAAGATTTACAAATATTTCACAATGATTTCTAAGTCGCCAACAGATTTCTGAAAGATTCCCATTATTTTTTAAAGATTTTACAAAGATTTTATAAAGATTTCAAAGACTTTAAACATTTCAGAAAGATTTTACAGATTTCAGAAAGATTTTACAGATTTCAGAAAGATTTCAATGATTTCACAAATATTTCAAAAGACTTTGCAAAGACTTCGAAAAGATTTCATAAATATTCCAAGACTTTCCAAATATTGAAAACAAAATTTTCGGCTTTTTTAAAGATTCCAAAGTATTCAAAAGATTTCGAAGGGTCTTAAAGATTTTTGAAAGATTCCCATAATTTCTAAAGATTATAAAGATTTCACAACGACTTTCAAAGATTTCTGAAAGATTTGATGATTTTATAAAGATTCGAAACATTTCAAAAGATTTCACAAGATTTCACAAGATTTCACAAGATTTCACAAGATTTCAATGATTTC
>CAKNXH010083703.1:0-11230 GCA_932178445.1 Andricus quercusramuli
AAAACAGGGGATCACTGTCTTAAAGTGCGTCTCAATTAACAAAAAAAGGGAAACAAGTCGATTTTGTATTATTCTGAAAACCGACTCGTTTGAAGCACCTTAAGGCGATTAGAACGACTCGGTTTTTGAAATAATACAAAACACGACCACAAAGATGAATTGATTCATGTAATATTTTTACCACATCATCTAAAGGCCTGTACAGGTGTACGGTTAGAGCCCTTTTTTCGAAAAATGGGCTTGTTTTCTTTTTAATTCAAAATATGCTGAATTTTCTGCGCCTGGTAAGCGGCAACCCGCTACTGGGAGTGTACGCATGGTAACCCAAAAACAGGGGCTCACCGTTTTAAAGTGCGTTTCAATTTACAAAAAAAAAAAAAAAAAAAAAAAAAACAAGACTATTTTGTATTTTGTATTATTCTGAGAACCGACTCGTTTGAAGAACCTTAAGGCGATTAAAATGACCCGGGTTTCCGCCACATACACACTACGTATACAAAAATGCATTGTTTCATATAATATTCGAACCAGTTGATCTCAAGGAAATTTTAAGGGGAGGAGCATAGCGATTTTTTTGAAAAATGTTGTGTTTGTTTTGTAATTGAAAATTGAGTTTTTTTTCGCCTTTCAAAGGCAACGCGCTGGCTGCTGTGTATGTCGGGCTGCAGTCCACACAGACAAAAAAGAGGATATTATATCATATACATGTTCGGAAAATTATCATTATGTGTAATTGTTATTTATTTTTATTATTTCATTATTAGTACTTGCAGATTTTATTTTCGATTTAAAAATAGATCGGTTGACTGCAGACCGGCATACAGCATTAGCTGGCGTGTTGCATTTTACAGGCGCGAAAAATACTCAATTCTCAATTACAAAAAAAAAAACATTTTTTGAAAAAATCTTCATGTTACGACTGGTATAATTGCCTTCAGATTATGTGGTTCAAATATTAAATCCAAAAATATATTTTTGTAGAAGTATTATGAATGTTGCAAGACCCCAAGTCATTTTGATCGCCTTAAGCTTAAACATTTTTTTTAATTTTCTTTTCATAACATACTTTTCATAACTCATGCATGATTTCGGCCCTTTTTAATGCGAGGTGAAAGTTTTACTTTTCAACCCACATGGAGTGAAAGTGAAATTTAACGAAAATTAGTGAAAAATTCCGGAAATTTTAGGGATACTTTGAATTTTCGGCAATTTCAAAAATTTCAAAAACTTGAGGAAATTTCAAAATGACAAAATTTATTTAAAATTTAATTGCTTCAAATTAATTACAGAAACTTTCCGGACATTGTTGGATACTCTGAATTTCCGTAAATTTCGAAATTTTCAAAAATTATTAAAAGCACTTACAAAAAATATCTGAAATCATGCATTTGGTATAAAAGTATCATATGCATTAAGGGAAAAGGGACTTTTTACAAGTATCTATATATACTATTAGAGTACGTTATAGAATCTTGAATAAAATTGTCATTCATTTTTGCAAATGAAGAGGTTCTATCTCAGTAGAAGCATATTGAAAGGTTCTATCTCGGGAGTCCGAATGACAAAGTTCTATCTCGGCAGAAAAATCTGGAACCTTGCGAATTACAACCTTGTTATTTGGAACCGCTAATATGCTACAAAATATGTTTTAAATCATGCACTTGTTATAAAAAAAATCACATGCTCCAAGGGGGAGGTGACTTTTGACGACTAGTATTTTTTCAGTACTTGTCCGAAAAGTCCTGCTGTTCCTCCTTGGTGCATAATACAATATTTGAGGATATTTTTGAATCTCGAATGAAATTAATATTCTTGCTTTCAAACAACAATGTTCTATCTCGGTAGATGCATACTGAAAGGTTCTATCTCGATAGTCCTAATGATAAGGTTCTATCTCGAGAGAAAAATTTAAAAATTTGCAAATTGCAACCTTGCTATTTGGACACGAACAGAAATTTATAATGTGATGAAAAAAGAGAATTTGCTCAAGAATTGTACAGAAAAAGTTATTTTATTTCTTAAGCATTTAATATTATAGCAGATAATTATAAATTAGAGTGTTTACAGTAAGGAAATTTATTTTTAACCAAAGAGATAACTTTTCAACTAATATGATGAATCTTGAACGAAAAAAATGAATTTTTAACATATTAGTTCAAATTTCATATACCTAGTCGAATTTTTAATAAAAAAGGAATATTTAAAAAAATTAGAAACCATCAAATTCAACCAAAAAAGCTGAATTTCTCTCCAAATAGTTCAATTTTTAACCAAAAAATATCAATTTCCTTCTAAAAATAAAATGGTTCAATTTTGATTTAAAAAAAAAGATTTTTTAAACAAAAGAATGATTTTTTAACCAACGAGATGAATTTCAAACCAAAATAATGAAACTCTAACAAAAAAAATTAATTTTTAATAGAATAGTTAAACTTGCAAACAATTTTTGTTTAAAATAAAAAAAAAGTTAAATTAGACCAAGAAAAACTGATTTTCCACCAAATGGCTCAATTTGCAATACAAAAAGATCAATTTTCAACCATGAGTGAAACAATTTCAAGTTCAGTCGAAAAATTGATAATAATTTTAAAATAAAATAAAAATTGATAATAAAAATATAAAAATAATTTTATATAAAAAAGAGCAGTTTTCAACTCAAAAAGACAAAATTTTAACAAGAAATGAAAAAGTAAAATTCAGGTAAAAAATCGATTTCCAACTAAAAAAAAAAAGGAGAACGATTTTTTAACAAAATATTTAAATTTTCAATCAAAGTTCTGGACTTTCAACTAAAATGATGATTCTTTAACCAAAAAAAGGAGTTTTTAAAGATACGAAAATTTTCAAAAAAACAGTTGAATTTACAGTTTAACAAATTATTTTTCAAGCGGAAAAAAATGAATGGTTTCTATATAATAAAATAAGAGCGATTTTCCTCTTTGGTTAAAATTATTTTCCGGACGCGATATTCGCATTAACGAATTGGGTAAAATACACGTATCAAGGTAAAATTTTTCATCGAATGTCCAACCTGAAATGTACAATTCGGATTTTAAACCCGATAATTATTTTGCTCTGGGGCCATCTAGAATTACTGTTATCTCTTGATCCAATATTCGATAATAATCAGGAATACACATTACTCATTTTGACGTTTATATTCCCAAATGTTAACACTTTCGGTGGCATTAATTATGATCGAAAATGTCACATTCATGTATATTTTTATCTCAATTGTTGTAAAATTTTATCTTCAATCGAGAAATTTACTGCTTAGTTTATTAAAAAAGTTATTTGTGTTTTTAATCGATAATTTCGATAAGCGGGTAACTAAGGCTTTATTTTTTTCGGTAGATTTTTAGAAATTGTTAGATTATCTTCGAAAACTGATTAAAGGATCTTCCCGAGGGATGGACCACTCTGGTATATATCGTACACTCTCAAAGTGATCTCATTTTCTAAACCAAAATGGTTATAGTCTTTAGCTGTGAAAAAAAAATTCTCTTCAGCTCTGCTGGGATTCGAACCCTGGTCCACAGGTTGCCGGTGTGGTGCTCTCCGGTCTCATGCTCACCGGTCTAGTGCTCTCTGTAGCGCCAGGCCGGAGAGCACCAGACTGGAGAGCACCAGACCGGAGAGCACCAGACTGGAGAGCACCAGACCGGAGAGCACCAGACTGGAGAGCACCAGACTGGAGAGCATCAGACCGGAGAGCACCCGACCGGCAACCTGTAGACCTGGGTTCGAATCCCAGGAGAGCTAGAAAGCAATTTTTTCATAGCTGGAGACTATAACCATTTTGGTTCAGACTAGTAGATCAAAAAACGTAATTTCGTAAAACAAAAAAACTATTTCACTACAGTAGTCAAAAAAATAATATCAAAATTTTATTTTAAAGCATTCATTTTCAAAGTCTCCCAACTTTTCCCAGATTTTTCCTCAATCAATTTTTTATTTTCCCTCACTAATAAAATCCAAAGATAAGCATTTCAACTCTTTTAACTTAAAATCTTTCAAAAGCAGGAAAAAAGCACTACCAGATAAGAAATTAAATTTTTTTTTTTACAAAACAGTTGACCTTTTGACTAAAAGAGAACAAAATAGTTAAATTTTGAAAGAAATTGTTGAATTTTCAACCTACAAAGATGAATTTTTAACCACATAGTATAATTTTCAAACAAAAAAGTTGCATTTTCAACAAAATAATATATTTTTTCGGAAGACAGTTGAATTTTTTTACGAAAAAAGCTAATTTAAAACAAAATAGTTCAATTTTGAACCAAAAAGATTAATTTTCAACTGAGAAGACTTATTTTCTACAAGAAAAAAAAATTTCAACAAAATACATTAATTTTTTACTAAAAAATGTAAATCTTAAACCAAAAATTGGATAGTTACATTTCCAGTTGAAGAATAATTCTGAAAAAAGTCATTTTTAACATAATAGTTGAATTTTTAATCAAAGAAATGACATGCAACCAAAAAAATCGACTTTGTAGCAAAATAAAATAAATTCTGAGAGAAAAAATATAATATTTGATTTTTCAATCAAAGAAAAATAGAATTTTAATCAATAAACAGTCAAATTCAATCAAGAAAGATCAATTTCTTACTATAAAAGATTAATTTTCAATCCTCAAGGACGAATTTTCAACATTGAATAATAAAATTTTTAACAAGATTTTTGAATTCCAAACAAAATCGTTTAATTGTTAACAAAATGATCCAATTTTCAATAAAAAAGATTAAACTTCAACCAAAAACTATTGCATTTTTAATTAAAAGAGAAATTCTCAACAAAAAGTATAATGATTGATAACTCAACCAAAAAAGACAAATTTTCAGTAAAATAATTAAATTTTCAACCAAAAAGTTGAATTTAAAAAAAATAGGTTTTAAAAATTTTTTTAACTTTTTACCAAGTAGTTTAACTTTCAACCTACAAAGATGAATTCCTAACCAAACAGACGAATTTTCAACTCAATATTTTTTAATTTGAACTAAAAAAGATAATTTTTTGTCAGAAATGAAAAAGCTGAATTTTTATTTTTTTTTAAAGTTATTTTCGAACAAAAAAGATTGCAAAAAATAGAATCCCTAAACAAATATTTCAGATTTCAACTAAAAAAGATGAACTCTCCAGCAGAAATGAAAAGGCTAAATTTTTATTCGAAAAAATTGATTAAAAAAAAAAATAAATAAATAAATAAATTACGAAAAATAGTCAAATTTTTAACCAAGAAAAGAGACGAAATCTTACCTAGAAAACGTCAATTTTTAACCAATAATAAAAAATTAATATTTCCAGTTTAAAAGATTAATTTGGTTTAAACCAAAAGAAAAGATCAATTTTCAACAACAAAATTCAAATTTTCAATAAAATAATCAAATTTTCAATCAAAGAGTAGAATTTAATGAAAAAATTATATTTTTTTAGAAAATAGTTGAAGATATAACTGAATAGTTTAATTTTCAACCTACGAAGATAAATTCTTAACAAAAAGACAAATTTTTGACCAAGAAAAATGATTTTTGATCAAAAAAGATGAATTTTCAACAAACTGCATGAATTTCTAAATAAATATTTTAAATTTTAACTGTAAATTTTTTTTTTTTTTTGACAGAAATGAAAAAGCTAAATTTTCATTTAAAAAAATTAATGTTCAACCGAAAAAAGAAAACTAAAAAAATTTACAATGAAGGTCCAATTTTCAAGCAAGAAAAGTGAATTTTTCAATCAAAAAGGCGAATTATTATCCAGTTTAAAAAATTAATTTTAAACCAAAAAAGACGAATTTTTAACAGGATAAAATTTCTACTGAAACAAATGAATTTTCAATCCAAAAACACGAATTTTTTAAACAACAATTGCATTATCTACCAAGAAAGATTCTACTAGAATTTTCAATACCAAAATAGGAATTTCCAACAACAAAAAATTCTTTCAAATTGGTTGAATTGTCAACGAAAAAAAATTACTTTTTTAAAAAATTGTTGAATTTTCTATTATTTATATTCCTGTTCTATCATTCCTATATTCTTCATAAACAATCTAAGAGTGGTCTATCCCTCGGATCTTCCTAACAGAAAAAAGTCACAATGCATAAGATTTTAATTATAATGAAATTCTGTCAAATGTTTCAGAATTTCAAAATTTCAGTTTCTGTAGTGCCTTACCGAAACGGCCGTTTCCACTTACCTACGATGAAACTCAAACGAGGCTCAAAACCTAGTGCCTTGCCAAAACGGACTTTTCCACTTGAATACGATGAAACTAAAAAAAGGCTCAAACCCTAGTGCCTTACCGAAACGGCCTTTTCCACTTACATAAGATGAAACTTAAAAAAGGCACAAAACCTACTGTCTTGCCGAAACGGCCTTTTCCACTTGAATACGATGAAACTGAAACAAGGCTCAAAGTCTAGTGCCTTACCGAAACGGCCTTTTCCACTTGAATACGATGAAACTCAAACAAGGTTCAAAACCTAGTGCCTTACCGAAACGGCCTTTTCCACTTACATAAGCTGAAACTCAAAAAAGGCTCAAAACCTATACCAAATCATATGTAACTTCGATTGCAAATTGCTTTACCGTGCTAATTTCCTATAATAAGATTAAACTTAAGTTAAGAATATTGAAATAATTTTATACATTTTATAAAGATTGTAGATTGTTGAGAGAAACAAATAAAAAAAGAGTATAAACAAAAATATGCATTCTTCTATTTATAGTTAATTATATATTTCAAAAGTTTCCTTCCGAATGTACTCCATGTTCTTTAATCCCAAAACTTTTGTATTTTTTACTTTTATACTTTTTCCTATTCAACTTTGAACCTAGGATGAGAAGTCGGAAGTTCGAACTCGATGCAAGGATTTTGGACCAAAGGAAAACTGAAAAGAAACTTTTATTAAGAATCGATTTCGAACCAAGTCATTATTCCCTCGGTCTTTTGAACCGGCTTTTGAAATAAAAGTATATATTTTTATCAAGTCTTATAGTTCGTAAGTCACTGTATTTTTTTATATCTTGCATATCAGAGTTTGAAAAATGGGCGTTAATTTATAATTATTGCATTTAATTCCGATTAATATTTTATTTATTTCTTAATTTTCCGGAAGAGCTGAAATAAAAAAAAGGAATTAGTGCATGAAAATAATTACTTATAAAATTGTTTATTTATATCATTATTTATTTATAAAATTTTTATTTTTTCATTTTTTAACTGCAGTTTTAATTCCAGATTTTGGATTCGAATAATTCAAACTAAAGAAATTCAAAGTTCTATATGTACAGTTTAAAAAAAGTACAATTACCTCAATTTGAGAAAACATGGTTTTACTGAGTTAGATTTAATTTTTAACCAAAAATAATGAATTTTTAACAAAATATTTCAAGTTTCAACCAGAGAGATAAATTTTGTAAATATAAGAGGTAAATTTCTACCAAAAACGGCATAGTTGAACCGTCACTTCAAAAATAAATTTAATATTCAAAAAATAATAATTTTCAAATTGCAAAAAAATTATTTTCAAAGAAAAAGAATTAATTTTCAATGAATATTCAAATTTTCAACTAAAAAAATTTTTTTTTGAATAAACAGATAAAATATCTACCAATTTTTACAAATTTCAACTAAAAAAGAACAATTTTTTAACAAAAATAGAATGATTACATTTCCATTTGAAGAAATTGATAAAATAATATATTTATTATTATTAATATAATAAATATGTAATATAATTAAATATAATTTAATTTATATCAAAAAAGTCGAATTTTCAACTAAAAAAGATAAATTTTGTACCAAAAATAGAATGTTTAGATTTCCGTTTCGAAAAATTGATTTTCAACCAAAAAAATTCAACCAAAGAGATGATTTTTTAACAAAAAAGATGAATTATAATATTGTACGAGAGGCAAATTTTTAACTAAAAAGATAAATTTACAACGAATATTGAATAGTTATAATTTCACGTGAAAAATTAATTCTCACCAAAAAAAGTGAACTTTTAACAAACAAAAGAAATGATAAAATAATTTTCAACAAAATAATTACATTTTTAACCAAAAGGCAAAATTTTAACTATAAAATGTAAATTTGCAACAAAAATTGTATTATTATATTTTCAGGTGAAAAATTAATTCTCACCCAAAAAAGTGGATTTTTAACAACAACAAAAAAGTTAAACTAATTTTTAACAGAATAATTATATTTTTAACCAAGGAAATTAATTTCCAACGAAAAAGGTCAAGTTTGTAATTCTAAAAACGAATTTTCAACAAAAGAGTATAATTTTCAACCAAGAAAGAATTTTTGGTCAGTAAAAAAAAATCATCGAAAATGTTTAAATTTGAACACAAAAAGATATTGATGCATTTTATTGCTTGGTGTTCTTTTTTTGTAGAAAATAAATTTTCTTAGTCAAAAATCTATCTCTTTGGTTGAAAATTGAACCATATTATTGAAAATTCTTTTTATTGTTTTGAAATTAATTTTTTAGCTAGAAGTTTATGTTGCAAATTGATTTTTTTAGTTAAAAATCCGGATTTTGTTGTTGAAAAGTCATATTTTTCGTTGAAAATTAATTTCATTTGTTGAAAAGTTGAACTATTTTGTTGAAAATGATTTTTTTTAAAATGAAAATGTAACAATTTCATTTTTTGTTAGAAAATTTATAATTTTTTGTTGAAAATACGTGTATTTTGTTGAAAATTCTACTTTTTAGTAGAAAATAGACCTTTTCGGCTGAAAATTCATTTTTTTTGTGGAAATTTGAATAATTAGTCGAAAATTCATTTTTTTAAATTAATTTTTCAAATTGAAAATTTCCCTTTGCCATTTATAGCTGAAAATGAACATCTTTGTTGTTGTTTATGGCTGAAAAATAAATTTTCAACTGAAAATTCAACTATATTGTTTAAAAATTAATTTCTTTTTTGAAAATCCAACTTTTGCGTCAAAGTTTCTTTTTTTTTTGTTGAAAATTAATTTTTCAAGTGGAAATTTAATTATTTTATATTTAGTAGAAAATTTATCTATTTCTTTAAAATTCATTCCTTCAGTTGAAAATTTACCTTCGCCATGTTTGGTTGAAAATTAACCTCGTTTAGTTGAAAATTCATATTTTTTTCGAAGCTTGAACCATTGTGTTGAAATTTTTTTTTTATTTAAAATCAATTTCGAGATGAAATTGCAATTATTCAATTTCTGATTTGAAACTGAATTTTTTTGGTTAACAAGTCCGACTTTTTTGGTTAAAAATTCAACTTTTTTGGTTGAAAATTCCATTCTTCAGTTGAAAATTAATTTTTTGTTGTTAAAAATTCAATCATTTTCTTTAAAATTTATTCTTTTTTTTGTTCAAAAATCATCTTTTTTCAATAGGAACGTAATAATTCCATTTTTGGTAGAAATGTTTTATTTTTCAGTTGGAAATTCATGTATTTTATTGAAACTTCCACCTTTTCCGTCAGAAATAGATTTTTTTTACAAAAATTTATTTCTTATTTAAGTATTTTACGTCCTGATCTTTTATAGTTGAGATATCGACTTTTTAAATTGAAAATTCATCTTATTGGTCGGGTTGATAATTTAACTTCTTGTTTTTTTCGTTGAAAATTAATTTTCTTAATGAAAATGTAACCATTCTATTTTTGATAGAAAATTCATCTTTTTGCATAAAAATTATTTTCGTTGGTTGAAAATTCACCTGTGCCACTTTTGGTTAAAAATTAACTATTTTTAGTTGAAAATTTATCTTTTTGCTTGAAACATAAACTATTTTGTTGAAAATTGATTTCTCTTTGTTGAAAATTAATTTTGTTTACTGCAAATTCAAGCATTCCATTTTCTGTTCAAAATTGCTCACTTTTTTTGAAAATTCATCTATTTGATTGAAAATGTATGCATTTTGTTGAAAATTCGTATTTTTGTTAGAAAATTCTTCTTGTTCAAAAAATAATCTTCTTGTTTACAAAAGTAACTATTATGTAAAGCATCCATCTATGTTGATGAAAATACAATACACTGAGAATCCCATTTAAGAGAGAGACAATGCTTAGTCAAGCGTGACAAATAGCATGAGGGCTAGACTTTCACCGCTTTAGTTGCACCAGGTTGCGTCATGCATCCAAATTAAACCGAAATGGCTCGTGCGACCCTTCATGTTTACTTTCTGAACAATTGTATGTTGTATTCTATGTAAACCTCGATATAAGCACCAAGCAGCACTTAAAAGGGATTCCGAGTGTATTTTTACTTCAACAGGTCGAATTTCTGCTGAACTTTCCTCTAGGTTGTAATATTTTTTGATTATTTTTCTTAGTACAATTTTTTCTGGCATGAAATATCGCCCCCCCCCCCACTCCCCCAAAAAAGTCTTACGTAATTTGCCCTCGCAATAAAAAATGTGAGGTTCATTGAAGTGCTAAAAGATTGAACAATAAATTTCGAAAAGAGGAAGATTTCCATCGGGTTTTCTGAGGATCCCTTAAAGAACTCAGTGAGACGTTAAATCGAAGAATTGTTCTGATTCGGCCAGGAGAAAAATTTATGTTAAAGCCTTTTTTGGATAGTCTAACAGGATCAAGAAGGAAAGAGTATCTTAGGTACATCATAAAAACGCGAGGGCTGGATAGTGTAACGACCGACAGTGGAAGCCGCATTTTCCCATTCGGTGGGGGTTTGGCAATGAAATGGCAACGAAATGGCAAGTGATATGCCGTAAAGGGGTCCTGGAAATGACGTCATGAATTTCAAGTTTCCGGACCGTGCTGCGTGTGTAGAACTGTATAATGTCGGTAATTCGGATGAGGATCCAAGAAGTTCCCTCGACTTTATAAGCGATTTTGGGAGATAAAAAAGCTTAGGCAGAGATTTTCCGAGAATCTTCAATCTCAAGAATTAGGTCGAACTGAATTTAAGTCAAATTTTTAATAAACTTTTCAGATGCATTCAAAATTAACAATCGAAAATTATTTATAATAATCTAACATCCATCCATCCCCTTGAATTCACGAAATTCAAGGAATTCATGGAATTCACGGAAATCAAGGAATTTGCGGATACGAGGAATTCATGGAATTCAAGGTATTTAAGAAATTCAAGAAATTCATGGAATTCACAGAATTCGTGGAATTCACGGAAATAAGGAAATTAAGGAATACAAATGATTCACGGAATTCACGGAATTCAAGGAATTCATAGAATTCATGAAATTGAAAGAAT
>CAKNXH010083710.1:0-10754 GCA_932178445.1 Andricus quercusramuli
TTCATGAAATTGAAAGAATTCACAGAATTCATGAAATTCACGAAATTAATGAAATTCACGAAATTCATGGAATTCACGCAATTCACGCAATACGAAAAATTCACGGAATTAAAGGTATTCATAGAATTCTCGGAATTGATAGAATTCACGGAAATGATAGAATGCACGGAATTCAAGGTATTCATGGAATTCACGGAATTCAAGAAATTCACGGAATACAAGAAATTCATGGAATTAAAGGAATTCATGGAATTCATGGAACACGATGAATTTTCGGAATTCAAGGTATTTAAGAAATTCAAGGAATTCATGGAATTCACGGAAATAAGGAAATCAAGGAATACAAATAATTCACGGAATTCAAGGAATTCATAGAATTCATGAAATTGAAACAATTCACAGAATTCATGAGATTCATGGGATTCACGCAATTCACGCAATACGAGAAATTCACGGAATTAAAGGTATTCATGGAATTCACGGAATTCAAGGAATTCACGGAATACAAGAAATTCATGGAAATCAAGGAATTCACGGAATTCATGGAATATGCTGAATTCGCGGAATTGGCGGAATTCATGCAATTCACGGAAATAAGGCAATCAAGGAATACAAATAATTCACGGAATTCAAGGAATTAATAGAATTCATGAAATTAAAAGAATTCACAGAATTCATGGAATTCACGAAATTCATGGAATTCACACAATTCGCGCAATATGCGGAATTCACGGAATTAAAGGTATTCATGAAATTCGCGGAATTGATAGAATTCACGGAATTCAAGGAATTTACGGAATACAAGGAATTCATGGAATTTAAGGTACCTATTCATGGAATTCGCGGAATTCAAGGAATTTACAGAATACAAGAAATGCATGAAACTCAAGGAATTCACGGATTTCATGGAATATGCTGAATTCGCAGAATTTGCGGAATTCACGGAATTCAAGGTATTTCAGAAATTCAAGGAATTCATGGAGTTCGAGGAATTCAAGGAATTCATGAAATTCAAGAAATTCATGAAATTCATGGAATTTATGGAATTGAGGAGATCAATAAATACAAAGAATATACGGAATTCAAGGAGTTCATAGAATTCAGGTAATTAAAAGAATTTACAGATTTCATGGAATTCGAGCAATTCACGGAATACGAGGAATTCACGAAATTAAAGGTATTCATGGAATTCAAGGTATTGATGGAATTCACGGAATTCAGGGAATTCACAGAATACAAAAAATTTATGGAAATCAAGGAATTCACAGAATTCAAGGAATTCATGGAATACGCTGAATTCACGGAATTCATGGTATTTATGAAATCCAAGGAATTCATGGAATTCATGGAATTCATGGAATTCACGGGATTCATGGAATTCTGTTATTCACCTAATTAAGGACACCAATGAATACACAGAATTCACGGAATTCAAGGAATTCATAGAATTTAAGAAGTTCGAAGAATTCACGGTATTCACGTAATTGATAGAATTCACGGAATTCAAGCAATTTATGGAATGCGAAAAATTCAAAGAATTCACGAATTTCAAAGAATTGAAGAAATTCACAGAATTCATGAGATTCATGGAATTCACGCAATTCGCGCAATACGAGAAATTCACGGAATTAAAGGTATTCATGGAATTCACGGAATTCAAGGAATTCACGGAATACAAGAAATTCATGGAAATCAAGGAATTCACGGAATTCATGGAATATGCTGAATTCGCGGAATTGGCGGAATTCACGGAATTCAAGGTATTTAAGAAATACAAGGAATTCACGGAATTCAAGGTATTTAAGAAATTCAAGGAATTCATGGAATTCGTGAAATTCGCGGAATTCATGCAATTCACGGAAATGAGGCAATCAAGGCAAGGGCCATACCACGCTGGAAACACCAGTTCCCGTTAGATCACTGAAGTTAAGCAGTGTTGGGCACGGTTAGTACTTGGATGGGTGACCGTTCGAGAATAATATTACTGCGTTGCTGTTGGCGGTCGTGGGTGTGGTGAACCCACACTTGTAGTTATTTATTACAAGAAACTATCCACCTAGAAACACTACCCATGGCATTCACGAAATTCATGGAATTCACGCAATTCACGCAATACGAGGAATTCACAGAATTAAAGGTATTCATGAAATTCACGGAATTCAAGGAATTTACGGAATACGAGGAATTCATGGAATTTAAGGTACCTATTCATGGAATTCGCGGAATTTACGGAATTTGAGGAATTCACGGAATTTAGGAAATTCCTGATATTCAAGTAATTGCTGAAATTCACGTTATTCATTGTATTCAAGAAATTCAAAGAATTCTTTCAATTTAAACAATGTAAGGAAGTCAAGGAATTCAAATTATTCACGAAAATCATTTAAGTAAAAAAATTCAAAGAATTCACGAATTTCAAAGAATTGAAGGAATTCACGTATTTCAAATAATTCAAGCTATTCACGGAATTCAAGGAATTCGAGGAATTCTGAGAATTCATGGAATTCTGAGAATTCATGGAATTTAAGAAATTAATAGAATTCAAGAAATTCAACGAATTCGTGTTTTCAAAGAATCCATGTGATTCAGAAAATTCGTTGAATTTAAGCAATTCAAAGAATTCATGGAATTCTAAGAATTCAGGGAATTTATGTAATTCAGGGAATTTATGGAATTAAAAAAATCCAAAGAGTTCATGGATTTCGAGAAATTCGAGGAATTCTGAGAATTTAAGAAATTGATAGAATTCGAGAAATTCTAAGGATTCACGGAATTTATGGAATTAAAAAAATTCAAAGATTTCATGGAATTCAAGGAATTCAAATAATTCACGGAATTCATGGAATTCAAGAAATTTAAGGAATTCGTGGAATACAAGGAATTCAAGGAATTCTGAGAATTCACGAAATTCTAAGAATTCATGAAGTTCTCGAATTCCATTCGTTCTGTGAATTTATTTCGAACCTTCAAAATGAGGGTAAACTTTTTTGTTGATTTCAGACTATTTTTTTGAATTAATTGAAATTTTTTATGTATAATTATATTTTAAAATTCTATAATTCAAACTGATTTGACTCTAAAACATCAAATGTAGTTTTAAATTCCAGATTGTGAAATTTTAATTGCGACGGATCGAAAAAGATTCAAATTTTGAAGTGTTAAGTTTCTAATTATTTAAGTTTAAAAGCTTTTAATTTGGAAATAGTACAATTTTAATTTCTTTCTATTAAAAAAATCCAATTTTTAAAATTCTAATCTAAAAATATTTCCACTATTAGCGTATTGAAATTGTTCTATTTTCGAAATCTTAATCTCGAATTTTTCAATTTTGAAAGCTTCTGCTTAAAAAATTTCAATTTCAAACACTTTCAACTTGAACCTAAAACAGGAATTATTAGACATGTTTTTGTGGAATATTATTCGGACATAGTATGTGCATATTTTACTCAAAAAATTAAATAATCATACTCGGGGCGTTTTTTTCAAATACTCAAATTTCGATTGTCAAATAAAACAAAAATGTAATCAAAAAATTTAAATCATTCGAGTGTTGTTGAGCATGAAAAATAGAATAGTAAAAACGATTTTATGAAAAATGTTGTAAAATTATAAGCGTCGAATCTGAAATAAAAAATTCCTGCCGTCCAAAAAGTTATTAAAAAATGTAATTTTTGAACATTTTTCGCAGAAATTTTTCTTTGGATGATATTCGGATATTTTTTATATACAAATGAAAAATATCGTTCGGGCACTTTTTTCAAAAATTCGTTTTTTTTTTTAAATTCTAATTATGATAGGCTCCTTTTTGCATTCAAAAAAGTTGAAAATTACATATTTACCTTTAAAATATAAACAGAGAGGCTTATGCATGATTCAAGTTTCACGATTATAAATTCTGTAAATTTGATTTTTTAGATTCAAAATTTCTTTAATTTGGAAAATTTAGAATTGAAAACCTAAATTTTGATTTTGAAAAATAACAAAATTCCAATTTTCCTTCCTCATATGTATTAAATTAATTTATTTCCTCATAGAAGGAGGTGAATTCTAAAAAAAAAGAAAAAAATAGATCAAGAGATCAATCCACACATCTCGAAGACGCGAACAATCGCATAAAATGTACTGTTATATTCCCAATATAAAAAAAATCTCTTATAAACAAGGAAAATCGTTGGAAAATTTAAAAAATATATTAGTTGGTTGTTGCAGGTCATGAAAGGTTCCCAATTTAGGCAATCGATGCGTCTCGAATACGCGAACAAATATATCATATAACTGTTGTATTCCCATTATTAAGAAAGTTTTCCTCATATCAGCAAGATGAACAATATTTTTTTTTAATTCGTGAATCAGTATTGCTGGATAATAATAGGTCTTAAAAGATTCATCAGTAGGTCATTGTGTCTCAAAGACGCGAACAAACATGTCAGATACAGTACTGTAGTATTCCTAATATGAACAAAGTTTTTCTCGTATGAACATAATACACACAAATTTTTCTGAACTTTATAAATCGGTACTGGTGGGTCCTAATAGGTTCAACAATAAGTCGATCAATGCATCTCGAAGACGCGAACAAATAAATCATGCACATTACTGTTGTATTCCCAATATTTGGAAAGTTTTTCTCATGTCAATAAGATAAACAATATATTTGATTTTTTTTAATCAGTAGGACATTCGGTTCGTCTCGGAGACGCGAACATGTCTGATACAGTATCGTAGTACTAATATGAACAAATTTTTTTCTCATATAAACATGTTTCGCAACTTTTTTTCAAACTTCGTAAATCGGTAGTGGTGGCATACAAGGTTCAACAATAGGTCAATCGATGCGTCTCGAGGACGCGAACAAATCTACTACATATAATATTATTGTATTTTGAATATCAAAAAGGTTTTCTAATATAAACGAAATAAACTATTTTTTAGAAACTTCATAGATCGGTACAGGTGAGCCCTAAAAGGTTCATCAATAGGTCGATCAATGAGTCTCAGAGACGCGAACAAATAAGCTAGATATCGTATTGTTATCATTTGAATATCAAAAAAGTTTGTCTCATAAAGTAAAAATTATTTTTTAAATCTATAAACCTTAATTTTATTGATTTGAATAATGTTATAAATAATTGGCTTTTTGACAATGAAGCAGTAGAAAACTCATTTTTTAGTCAGACCATATTTCATATAAACTTTTTATCTTGAAGCGAAGTCGCGAAAGAAGTTCGATAAATCTAAAGAATCATTATTCTAATAATATAATAGTTTTAATAACAGGTTTCACTAATCAGAAAATTTTAATGATCAGAATTACGTTATTAAAATAAATGCTGCCTGCACATAAACACAGAATGGCGTGTTACAACAGTGATATCGATCGGAAAATTATGTTCGGGGTGAGATATTGCACCTGGAATGATTTACCCTTCATATATCGGGGCTGATTTGAATAATTCGCGAACAGATTCAACAAAGAGGTAATAATTATTTATAATGACCCTCTTTTGTTCGAATGCAATACTGCTAGTTTACGTGAAATCAACTGAATTTCGAACGTTGAATTACACGTTTCACGAATGCAACACAAAGAAATATTCATTGGATAGAATTGAAAAAAAAAATTAATAAATATTTCTAGGAATATTTATTATCGTTAGAAAATAACAGAAATTTTCAACGTCTTTTCAGACTAGATGGAGATATTATCAAACATTATTTTGATTTGTTATATAATTTTTTTCTCTCTTTCATCTTTTTTTCAATTTCTTATTTGAAGAAATATAAAAATGATAGAAAAGATAGAAAAAATATAGAAAAGATAAAAAACAGAGAAAAGATAGAGAAAAGGATAGAAAAGGTAAAATAATGATAGAAAATATAGAAATACAGAGAAGGTAGAAAAAGATAGAAAAGCTAGAAAAAAGATCGAAAAGGTGGAAAAAGATGAAAAAGACAGAAAAGATATGTATAACAAATAGAAAAGATAAAAAAATATAGAAAAAAAAAATATTTTAAAGGTAGGAAAGAGCACAAAAATGATAAAAAAAACATAGGAAGAAGATAGAAAAGGTAGAAAAAAGTAGAAAAATGATAGAAAGCCTCAGAAAAACATAGAGAATATGGCAAAAAATAGAAAGGATAGAAAAATGTTAGAAAATATAGGAAAAGATATAACAGAAGGAAAAGATAAGAAAAGATAGGAAAGGTAGTAAAAATATAGAAAAGGTAGGAAGAATATAGTAAAGATAGAAAAATTATAGAAAAGGTAGAAAAAAAGATACGAAAGACAGTAGAAAGATGGAAAGAAGACAGACAAAATACAGAAACGATAGAAAAGATAGGAAAAAGATATAACAGATAGAAAATATAAAAAAGGCAGAAAAGGTAGAAAAAAATACATAAGATAAAAAACACGGGATAGATAGAAAAAATAAGAAACATAGTAATTAAAATTAGGAAAAAGACAGAAAAAAAAGCAAAGGCGAAAAAATTTGGAAAAAGTTAGAAAAGATGAAAATAATAAAGAAAAGATGAAAAAAATGATATAAAAGGTAGAAAAAGATATAAAATATAAAGAAGCAGAAAATGTTGAAAAAATATAGAAAAGATAAAAAACATAGAAGAGAGAGAAAACATAGAAAGAAGATATAACAGATAAAAAATGATAGAAAAGGTAGGAAAATGGTAGAAAGCATAGGAAAAAGATAGAAAAGGTAGCAAAAAATAGAAACAATGTTAGAAAAGATAGAAAAAAGATATAACAGTTATAAAAGGTGGCAAAAAATAGAATGGATAGAAAAATATATAATAGATAGAATAGATAAAAAAGATAGAAGAATGATAAAACAAAGGTAGGAGAAGGACATACAAGATAAAAAAAAGATAGAAAAGGTGGAAAAAATAGAAAAGATAGAAAAAAGATATAACAGATCGAAAAGATAAAAAAAGTTAGAAAAAATGATGTAACAAAGACAGGAAAAAGATAGAAAAGCTAGAAAGAAGATAGGAAAGATGGAAGAAAGATAGGAAATATGAAAAGGACAGGAAATGTAGAAACGATAGGGAAGATAGGAATGATAGAAAGAAGATAGAAATAGAAAAAAGGTAGAAAAGGTAGCAAAAATAAAGATAAGATAAAAAAACACAGGAAGGATAGAAAAGATAGGAAAAATAGAAACCATTTTAAGGCTTGCAGTGAAAAAATCTAACTATCAACAGACAGAAAAGAAAAGATAAAAAAAGAATAGGAAAGGTAGAAAAAAATAGAGAAGATAGAAAATATGAAAAAGAGATAAAAGGTAAAAAAAGATGGATGAGATAAAAAACACAGAAAAGATAGAAAAAATAGGAAAAATATAGAAAAGGTGGGAGAAAATAGAAAATATACAAAAATTATAGAAAAGATAAAAAAAAGATGAAAAAAGATAGAAAAGGTGGCAAAAATACAAAATATATAAAAATGACAGGAAAATTAAAAAAAAAAAGATATACAAGATAAAAAAGGATAGGAAAGGTGGAAAAATGGAAAATATAGAAAAGACAAAAAAAGATATAACAGATAAAAAAGTAGGAAAATTATAGAAAAATTATAGAAAATTTAGGAGGAAGATAAAAATGGTGTAAAAAGATAGAAAATGTAGAAAAAATCACAAAAAATTTATAAAAGATAAAAAAGATAGAAAAATATTAGAAAAGATAGAAGAAAGATATAACAGAAAGAAAAGATGAAGAAAGACAGAAAAGATAGGAAAAATATAGAAAAGATAGAAAAGTGATAGAAAGGGTAGAAAAAAGATAGATAAGATAAAGAACACAGAAAAGATAGAAAAAAGATAGAAAAGAGATAGGAGAGATAAAAAAAGATGGAAAAATTATAAAACAAAGACAGGACAAAGATAGTAAAGTTAGAAAAAAGATATAAAAGGAGGAAAAATATAAAATATAGAGAAAAATGTATTTTTCGTAGCTTTTCACTATCTTTTCTTTGATTTTGTACTTTTTCCCATCTTCTCTCTATCTTTTCTATGTTTTCTATGTTTTCTATCTTTTCTATCTTTTCCTATCTTTTTACTATCTTTCCCGTCATTTTGTAGTTTTTTCTATATTTTCTATCTTTTCTATGGTTTTTATATTTTCTATCGTTTCCAACCTTTTCTGTCTCTTCTATTTTCTATCTTTTTCCTGTCTTTTCTATCTTTTCTGTTCTTTTTCTACCTTTTCTATCTTTTTCTTACCTTTGTTTTTTATCATTTTTCTATCTTTTTTCTATCTTTTCTATCATTTTTCTATATTTTCTATTTTTTCCCACCTCTCTATCTTTTTTCTGGGTTTTCTATTTTTTTTTATTTTTTCTATCTGTTATATCTTTCTCCTATCTTTTCTATCATTTCTGTCTTTTTCCTGTATTTCTCCTAGCTTTTCACTATCTTTTCTATCATTTTGTACGTTTTCTATCTTTTTCTACATCTCATATAATTTTTCTATATTTTCTATATTTTTCCAATCTTTCTACTATATTTTCTGTGTTTTTTAACTTACCTTTCTTATCTATTTTAGCTACAGAAAAGATAAGAAAAGGTTACAAAAATGAAAAAGATAGAAAACAAAAAAAAATCATAGAAAATATAGGAAAATAGGAAAGATAGAAAAGATAGAAAAAATGATCGAATAAAGATGGAAAAGGTAAAATAATTATAAAAAATATAAAAAGAAAGAATAGGTAGAAAAAAGATAGAAAAGATAAAAAAAAGATAGAAAAGGTTGGGAAAAGATAGAAAAGGTGAAAAAAATTAGAAAAATGATAGAAAAGATTAAAAAAAACATATAACATATAGAAAACATAAAAAAAGAAGAAAGGAACAAACAATCATAAAACAAAGATAGGAAAAAGATAGAAAAGCTAGAGAAAAGATAGAAAAGGTGGCTAAAATAGAAAAGATGGAAAAAAGATATAGCAGATAGAAAAGATAAAAAAAAATAGAAAAAAAGATAGAAAAGGTGGAAAAAAGGACAGAAAAGGTAAAAAATATATAAAAAATTGACAAAAGATAGAAAAGGTAAAATAATTATAAAAAATATAAACAGAAAGAAAAAATGGAAAAAAAAAGAAAAGTTAGATAAGATAAAGAACACAGAAAAGATAGAAAAGATAAAAAAATGTAGAAAATAGGAAAAAGATATAAAAGGTTGAAAAAAGACAGAAAA
The DNA here is from genome assembly GCA_932178445.1 of Andricus quercusramuli. Lineage (NCBI taxonomy): Eukaryota > Metazoa > Arthropoda > Insecta > Hymenoptera > Cynipidae > Andricus > Andricus quercusramuli. The sequence goes on from CAKNXH010083710.1 coordinate 9,205, forward strand.
GAAAAAAAATCTTAGAAAATATAGGAAAGATAGAAAAGATAGCAAAAAGATAGAAAAGGTGAAATAATTAGAAAAAATATAAAAAGAATGAAAAGATCAAAAACATAGAGGAGGTAGAAAAAATAGAAAATATAGAAAATATGAAAAAAGACATAATATACAGTAAAGATAGAAAAACTGCAGAGAAACAGATACAAAAGTAGAAAAATTATAGAAAATCTAGGAAAAAGATAGGAATAGTGTAAAAAAGATAGAAAATATAGAAAAAAAGTTAAAAAATTAATAACAGATAAAAAACATAGAAAAATGTTAGAAAAGATAGAAAAAAGATAGGAAATAGGAAAAGGACAGAAAAGGTAGAAATGATAGGGAAGATAGAAAAAATAGCAAAAAGATAGAAAATAGAAAAAAGGCAGAAAGGGAGAAAAAATACAGATAAGATAAAAAACACGGGAAGGATAGAAAAGATAGAAAACAGGATAGAAAAGTTAATTACATAATTATTTTCTTAGTTGAAAATTGTTCTTCTTGCTCAGAAATGTAATAATTTTGTTCAAAATTCAATTTTTTTGGTTGAAAATAAAAATGGTTTTAAAATGAAAATTCAAATATTCCATTTTGAGTAGACAATTTCTTTTGCAAAATATTAAATAAAACTCTGAAATCGGATTCTCTAACCATTTTAAGGCTTGCAGTGAACAAATCTAACTATCAACAGACAGAATCAAAAAATAAAAATGTAATAGGAAAGGTAGAAAAAAATAGAAAACGTGACAAAGACATAAAAGATAAGAAAAGATATGACGGATAGAAAATATAGAAAAAATGTAAAAAAAGAGATAAAACAGTAGAAAAATTATAGAAAAAGGATAGAAAACCTAGGAGAAAGATAGAAGTTGTGTAAAAAAGATAGAAAATATAGAAAAATGATACAAAATTTATAATAGATCAAAAAGACAGAAAAATGTTAGGAAAGATAGAAAAGATAAAAAAAGATAGAAAAGCTAGAAAAAAATAGAAAAGGTGGCAAAAATAAAAAAAAAATTGTAGTGAAAATAAAAAAGGATATAACAGATAAAAAAGATAGAAAAACTGTAGAAAAAGAGATAAAAAAGTAGAAAAATTATAGAAAAATTATAGAAACACTAGGAGAAAGATAGAAATGGTATAAAAAAGATAGAAAATATAGAAAAAATGATGAAAAATTAAAGATAAAGAAGATAGAAAAATGTTAGGAAAGATAGAAAAAAGATATAACAGAAAGTAAAGATGAAAAAAGATAGGAAAGGTAGAAAAACGATAGTTGAGATAAGGAAGACAGAAAAGATAGAAAAGAGAAAAAAAAGACAAAAATAATAAAACAAAGCAGGATAATGATAGTAAAGCTAGAAAAAATATAGAAAAGGTGGAAAAAATAGAAAAATGATAGAAAAGATAGAAAAAAACATATAACAGAAAGAAAAGACAAAGAAAATAGGAAAGGTAGAAAAAATGGTAAAACAAAGATAGGAAAAAGAAAGCTAGCGAGAAGATAGAAAAGGTGGCAAAAA
>CAKNXH010083711.1:0-15001 GCA_932178445.1 Andricus quercusramuli
AAAAACATATAACAGAAAGAAAAGACAAAGAAAATAGGAAAGGTAGAAAAAATGGTAAAACAAAGATAGAAAAAAGTTAGAAGAGATGGAAAAAGATATAACAGGAAGAAAAGATAGAAAAGGTGGAAAAAAGGATAGAAAAGGCAGAAAAGATATAGAAAAAATAGAAAAAAGATAGAAAAGGTTGAAAAAGATAGAAAAGAAAAAAAATCATAGAAAATATAGGAAAGATAGAATAAATGATAGAAAAAGGATAGAAAAGATAGAATAAACTAGAAAAGGTGGCGAAAAATAGAATAGCTATAAAAAAGATATAACGGATAGAAAAGCTAAAAAGAAAGATAGAATAATGATAAAACAAAGATAGGAAAAAGATAGAAAAGGTGGCAAAAATGAAAAAGATAGAAAAATGTTAGGAAAGATGGAAAAAAGATATGAAAGATAGAAAAGATAGATAGAAAAGGTAAAAAAAATATATAAAAAAGCTAGGAAAGAACAAAAAACATAGGAAATATAGAAAAGATAGAAAAGATTGAAAAAATGATAGAAAAAAGATAGGAAAGGTAAAATAATTATAAAAAATATGAAAAGAAAGAAAAAATGGAAAAGAAAAACAGGAAAGATATATAAGATAAAGAACACAGAAAAGGTAGAAAAAATAAAAATATATAGAAAAGATAGAAAAAAGATATGAAATATAAAAAAGACAGAAAAGATTGAATAAAATAGAAAAGGTGGTGAAAAATAGAATAGATATAAAAAAGATATAACAGATAGAAAAGCTCAAAAAATATAGAATAATGATAAAACAAATATCGGAAAAAGATAGAAAAGCTAGAAAAAAGATAGAAAAGGTGGAAAAAATAGAAAATATAGAAAAATAATAGAAAATATAAAAAAACATATAACAGATAGAAGAGATAAAAAAAAAGAAAAAAGGTAGAAAAAATGATAAGTCTAAGATAGGAAAAAGATAGTAAAGGTGGCAAAAATAAAAAAGATAGAAAAATGTTAGGAAAGATGGAAAAACATATAGCAGATAGAAGAGATAAAAAAAAGAAGAAAGGTAGAAAAAATGATAAAACAAAAATAGGAAAAAGATAGAAAAGCTGGAGAAAAAATAGAAAAGGTAGCAAAAATAAAGAAGATAGAAAAATGTTAGAAAAGATGGAAAAAAGGTATAACAGATAAAAAAAGTTAGAAAAGGTGGAAAAGGGAAAGAAAAAGGTAAAAAATATAGAAAAAATAGAAAAAAGGTAGAAAAGATAAAATTCATAGAAAATATAGAAAATATAGAAAAGTTGAAGAAATATATAACAGATAAAGAAGATAGAAAAACGGTAGAAACAGAGATAAAAAAGTGTAAAAATTATAGAAAAATTGTAGAAAACCTAGGAGAAAAATAGAAATGGTATAAAGAAGTTAGAAAATATAAAAAAAATATAAAAAATTAAGGATAAAAAAGATAGAAAAATGTTTGGAAAGATATAAAAAAGATATAACAGAAAGGAAAGATGAAAAAAGATAGGAAAAGTAGAAAAAAGACAGAAAAGATAGAAGAGAGAAAAAAGGGAAAAATAATAAAACAAAGACAGGAAAAAGATAGATTCTGTAAACGAAAGTTAAAATAGAAAAGAAAAAAAGGAAAGATATATAAGATAAAGAACACAGAAAAGATAGAAAAAATAAAAAAATATAGAAAAGATGTGTAGTATAAAAAAGACAGAAAAGGTTGAAAAAAGATAGAAAATATATCAAATATAGAAAAAATGATAGAAAAAAGATAGAAAAGATTGAATAAATTAGAAAAGGTGGTGAAAAATAGAATAGATATAAAAAAGATAAAATAGAAAAACTGTAGAAAAAGAGATAAAAAAGTAGAAAAATTATGGGAAACCTGGGGGAAAGAGAGAAATGGTATAAAAAAGATAGAAAATATAGAAAAAATGATAAAAAATTAAACATAAAGAAGATAGAAAAATGTTAGGAAAGGTAGAAAATAGATATAACAGAAAGAAAAGATGAAAAAAGATAGGAAAGGTAGAAAAAAGGCAGAAAAGATAGAAAAGGTAGAAAAAGATGGTTAAGATGAAGAACACAGAAAAGATAGAAAAGAGAAAACTAATAAAACAAAGACAGGAAAAATATAGAAAAGCTGGAAAAAATATAGAAAAGGTGGGAAAAAATAGAAAATATAGAAAAATGATAGAAAATATAGAAAAAAACATATAACAGAAAGGAAAGACATAGAAAATAGGAAAGGTAGAAAAAATGGTAAAACAAAGATAGGAAAAATAAAGCTAGCGAGAAGATAGAAAAGGTGGCAATAATAAAAAAAATAGAAAAATGTTAGAAAAGATGGAAAAAGATATAACAGAAAGAAAAGATAGAAAAGGTGGAAAAAAGGATAGAAAAGGCAGAAAAAAGATAGAAAAAATAGAAAAAATATAGAAAAGGTTGAAAAAAGATAGAAAAGAAAAAAAAATCATAGAAAATATGGGAAAGATAGAAAAGATAGAAAAAATTATAGAAAAAATAGAAAAAAGATAGAGAAGAACAAAAATCATAGAAAATATAGGAAAGATAGAAAAAATGATAGAAAAAAGATAGATAAGGTAAAATAATTATAAAAAATATAAAAAGAAAGAAAAAATAGAAAAGAAAAAAAGGAAAGATACATAAGATAAAGAACACAGAAAAGGTAGAAAAGATAGAAAAAAGATATGAAATATAAAAAAGACAGAAAGGGTTGAAAAAAGATAGAAAATATATCAAATAGAGAAAAAATTATAGAAAAAAGATAGAAAAGATTGAGTAAAATAGAAAAGGCGGCGAAAAATAGAATAGATATAAAAAATACATAACAGATAGAAAAGCTAAAAAAAAGATAGAATATGATAAAACAAAGATAGGAAAAACATAGAAAAGTTAGAGAAAAGATAGAAAAGGTGGCAAAGATAAAACAGATAGAAAAATGTTAGAAAAGATGGAAAAAAGGTATAACAGACAGAAAAGATAAACAAAAGATAGAAAAGGTGGAAAAAGGATAGAAAAAATAGAAAAAAGGTAGACAAGATAAAATCCTTAGAAAATATAGAAAAGATAAAAAAAAGATATAACAGATAAAAAAGATAGAAAAACTGTAGAAAAAGAGATAAAAAAGTAGAAAAATTATAGAAAAATGATAGAAAACTTAGGAGAAAGATAGAAATGGTGTAAAAAAGATAAAAAATATAGAAAAGGGAGAAAAAATTTATAATAGATAAAAAAGATAGAAAAATGTTAGAAAAGATAGAAAAGATAATAAATGATAGAAATATGATAAAACAAAGACAGTAAAAAGATAGAAAAGCTAGAAAAAAAATAAAAAATATAGAAAAATGATAGGAAAGATAGAAAAAACATATAACAGATAAAAGAGATAAAAAAAGAAGAAAGGTAGAAAAAATGATAAAACAAAGATAGAAAAGGTAGAGGAAAGATAGGAACGGTGGATAAAATTAAAAAGATAGAAAAATGTTAGAAAAGATGAAAAAAAGATATAACAGATAGAAAAGATAAAAAAAAGATGGAAAAGGTTGAAAAAAGATAAAAAAGAAAAACAAATCATAGAAAATATAGGAAAGATGGAAACGATAAAAAAGATAGACAAAATTATGGAATAATATTATAGAAAAAAAATGGGAAAAGAGGGAAATAGGGAAAAAAGTATAAAATCTTTGAAATTAAAATGAAAGAAAAAATATCCTTAGATTGAAAAGAGTAAATGGATCATACTTGAAAGCAGTCAATTTAAATGTATTCAATTTTCTTCATCATTTTATTTCATCATGATATTATGTCTCAGGGATTCTCGAAAAGACAAAGGGAACGTAAAAAAGACACTTGCACTAAAGAGGTCCTTTCTTATCTACCATGTCACGAAACGCGCTGAAAAAGGAAACGTTTAGTCGAATCGAAAACGGAAATGATTCTTTTCCTGTCGCGAAGCGAGAGCAGCAAGAGGAAATGAAGGAAGGAGAAGAATTATTAGGGGTGAAAGGTAAAAGTATAAGAAAACGAGAGAGAAGAACAAGAAGCGAGAACGATTCCGGCAAAAGTCTGGATACGGAAACTCTTTCCGAACTTGCTTATTTTCCCTGGCAAATCATTTATATTCGGGGCAAAATGTCCCGGGGTCCAAATTTATCACGGTCATTTCTCAACAGTATGTTTTAATTACGCGTGGTTTCAGATTGTCGCACGTACACATACATACGTACACAAATTTAATGTTTGCAAATAGAGAGAGAGATGAAGAAAATGAGAGAAAATCATGAGCGTGTCTGTTAAGTGACAAATGAACAGAAAAGGTACAAAAGGTAGGAAAGATAGAAAAATCATAAGGGAAGGTAGAAGAAGATAGAAAAAATAGAGAAGGCAGAAAAGGTTGACAAAAGATAGAGAAAATGAAAAACATGGGAAAGATAGAAAAAATGATAGGAAAAAGAAAAATGATAGCAAACATAGGAAGAAGATAGTAAAGGTAGAGAAAAGATAGAAAAGGTGGTGAAAAAATAGAAAAGATGGAAAAATGTCAGAACAGGTAGAAAAAATATATGATAGATGGGAAAGATCGAAAAATGATAGAAAAGGTAGAAACACCAGAAAAATGATAAAAAAAAACATAGGTAAAAAATAGAAAGGATAGAAAAAAAATTAGAAAATGTAGCAAAAAGATAGAAAACATAGAATAAATTTCGAAAAAAGTACAAAATGATAGAAAAGATACGAAAAAGACAGAAAACAAATAAAAGTTTAAAAAGATAGCAAAAAGATACGGAAGGTGGAAAAAATGATAGCAAAGATAAAAAATATAGAAAAGATAGAAAAATGGTGGAAAATATAAAAAAGACAGAAAAGGTGGCAAAAAATAGGAAAGATAGAAAAATGATAGAAAAGATTGAAAAAAGATATAACAGTCAGAAAAGATGAAAAAAATATAGAAAAAAAATAAAAAAGGTAGAAAAAGTAGAAAAATGATACGAAACGTAGGAAAAAGATAGAGGAGGTGGCAAAAAACAGAAGAGGTAGAAAAAAGATATAACACATGGAAAAGATAAAAAAAAGATAGAAAAAGTGATAAAACAAAGACAGATAAAAGATAGAAAAAAGATAGAAAAGGTGGAAAAAAATAGAAAATATAGAAAAATGATAGAACAGATAGAAAAAAGATTCAGCAGATAAAAAAGATAAGAAAGGTAGAAAAAAGATAGATAAGTTAAAAAACACAGAAAAGATAGAAAACTATAGAAAATAGAAGAAACAGAAAAGATTAAATAAAGATAGGAAAAATAAAAAAGGCCGAAAAGGTAAAAAAAGAAAGAAAAGGTAGCTAAAAATAGGGAAGATAGAAAAATGTTAGAAAAGATAGAAAACTGATATAACCATATAGAAAAGGTAAAAAATATAGGAAAGGTAGAAAGAAGATGGAAAAGATAGGAAATATATAGAAAAGATAGAAAAATGATAAAACCAAGATGTGAAAAAGATAAAAAGGATTGAGAAAAGATATTAAACCTAGGAAAAAGATAGAAAATGTAAAAAAGAGGATAGAAAAGACAAAAAAATATAGAAAAGATGAAAAAATGGTAGAAAATATAAAAAAGACAGAAAAGATGGCAAAAAATAGGGAGGATAGAAAAAAGATATAACAGATAGAAAAGGTGGAAAACAATAGAAAAGCTGACAAAATTATAGAAAGGTTGAAGAAATGTAGAAAAAAAGATTTTGAAAAAGGTACACAAAGTAGAAAAATGATAGAAAACATAGAAAAAGATAAAAAGGGTGGCAAAAAATAAAAAAGATAGAAAAAAGATATAACAGAAAGAAAAGATAGGAAAGGTAGAAAAAAGATAGGAAAGATAGGAAAAATATAGAAAAGATAGAAGAAGGATAGATGGGTAGAATAAAGATAGATAGAAAACAATAGGAAATATAGAAAAAAGATATAACAGATAGAAAAGGTAGAAAAAAAGAGAAAAGATGGAAAAATGATAGAGATGATAGAAAAAAGATATAACAGATGGAAAAGATAAAAAAATGATAAAAAAGGTAGAAAAAAGCAGAATAATTATAGAAAACATAGGTAAAAATAGAAAAGGTAGAAAAAAAGTTGAAAAATGTAGCAAAAAGATAGAAAGGATAGAAAAGATAGAGAATATAAAAAATACAGAAATGATAGAAAAGATAGCAAAAATGATATAAAAGTAGGAAAAATATAGAAAAGCTAGAAAAATGATAGAAAATATAAAAAAGACAAAAAAAGTTGCAAAAAATAGGAAATGTCAAAAAAAAGGTATATCAGAAATGTTGAAAAAAATAGAAAAGATAGAAAAAAAGGTATAACAGATAGAAAGATAAAAAATTACAGAAAAAAGATTAAATAGACAGAAAAAGTCGAAAAATGATAAAAAACATAAGAAAAAGATGGAAAAGGTAGAAAAAGATGGAAAAGTTGGCAAAAAATAGAAAAGATCGGAAAAGGATATAGCAGAAAGAAAAGATAAAAAAGATAGGAAACGTAGAAAAAATATAGAAAAGAAAGAAAAATGATAGAAAAGGTAGAAAAAAGATACAAAAGATAGAAAATATAAAAAATACAGAAATGGTAGAAAAAAGATAGATAAGATAAAAAACACAAGGAAGATAGAAAAGCTAGGAAAAATAGAAAAGATAGAAATAGATAGAAAAGGTGAAAAAAGGATACAAAAGATGAAAAAAATATAGAAAATATAGAAAAATGGTAGAAAATATAACAAAGACAGAAAAGGTGGCAAAAAAATAGTAAAGATAGAAAAAAGATATAACAGTCAGAAAAGATAAAAAAAATAGAGGAAAAAAAAGGGCAGAAAAAGTAGAAAAATGATACAAAGCATAAGAAAAAGATAGAAGAGGTGGCAAAACAGAAAAGATAGAAAAAGATAAAAAAGGTAGAAAAAAGATAGAGAAGGTTAAAAAAAAATAAAAAAATCAGAAAAATGTAAAAAACAATATGAAAAAGATATAACAGAAAGAAAAGGTAAGAGAATGATAGAAAAGCTAGAAAAAAGATAGAAAAGATATAAAAGATAGGAAAGATAGAGAAGATAGGAAAAAAATAGAAAACAGGAGGAACAAAAAAGGTTGAATAAAGATAGAAAATATAGAAACCATAGAAAAGATAGAAAACATAGAAAAAATTAGAAAATGATAGAAAAGATACGAAAAAAACAGAAAAGAAAGAAAAGGTAGGAAAGATAGAAAAGATGGAAAAAAAGGAGAAAAGATACAAAAATGATAGAGAAGGTGGAAAAAGATAGAAAATATACAAAAGACAGCAAAGGTAAAAAAAAATAGAAAAGGTAGCAAAAAATAGGGAAGATAGAAAGAAGATATAACAGAAAGAAAAGATAAAAAAAGATAGGAAAGGAAAAAAAAGATAGAAAAGATAGGAAAAATATAGAAAAGATAGAAGAATGATAGAAAGGTAGAAAAGAGATAGAAAATATGAAAAATTCAGAAATGGTAGAAAAAAGATAGATAAGATGAAAAACAAAAGAAAGATAGAAACGATAGGAAAGCTGGAAAAGATAGAGAAAAGGATGGAAAACTTTGAAAAAGATATAGAAAAGATAGAAAAGATAGTAAAAAACTAGGAAAAAGATAGGAAGAAGACAGAAAAAAATAAAAGGTAGAAAAGATAGGAAAAAGATAGAAAGGGTAGGAAAAGAATAGAAAAGATAAAGAAATATAGAAAAGATAGAAAAATTGTAGAAAATAGAAAAAAGACGGAAGAGGTGGCAAAACAATAGGAAATATAGAAAAAAGGTATAACTGAGAGAAAAGATAAGAAAATATAAAAGAAGGTAGAAAAAGTAGATAAATGATAGAAAACATAGGAAAAAGATAGGAAAGGTAGGAAAAGGATGGAAAAAAGTACAAACTGATACAAATCACAGTAAAAAGATAGGAGAAAGACAAAAATGATAGAAAAGATAGGAAAAGACACAGAAGATAGAAAGGGTAGAAAAGATAGAAGAAAGATAGAAAAGATGGAAAATATAATGGAAATATAGAAAAATGATATAGAAGGTGGAAAAAGATAAAAAATATAAGAAAGGCAGAAAAGGTTGAAAAAAGGTAGAAAAAGTAGAAAAATGATAGAAATCATATGAAAAAGATAGAAAAGGTGGAAAAAAATAGGAAGGATAGAAAAATGTTAGCAAAGATAGAAAAACGATATAACAGAAAGAGAAGATAAAAAACGATAGGAAAGCTAGAAAAGATAGAGGAAATAATATAAAACTTGAAAGAGATATAGAAAGGATAGAAAAGATAGTAAAAAACTAGAAAAAAGACAGCAAAAATGCAGAAAAAAATAAAAGGTAGAAAATATAGAAAAAAGATAGAAGAGGTTAAAAAGAGAATAGAAAAGACAAAGAAACATAGAAAAGGTAGAAAAATGGTGGAAAATATAAAAAAGACGGAAAAGGTGGCGAAACAATAGGAAATATAGAAAAAAGATATAACCGATAGGAAAGATAAAAAAATATAGAAAAAGAATGAAAAAGGTAGAAAAAGTAGAAAAACGATAGAAAACAATACAAACAAGATGAAAAGAAAAAAAAGATGTAAAGGGTTCAAAAAAAAGTAAAGATAGAAAAAAGATATTATAGAAAGAAAACATAAAAAAATATAGGAAAGGTAGAAAAAAGATAGAAAAAGTACAAAATGATACAAATCACAGTAAAAAGATAGGAAAAAGACAGAAATGATAGAAAAGATAGGAAAAAGACACAACAGATAGAAAACGTAGAAGAAAAAATAAAGAAAAATAGAAAAGTGATGGAGAAGGTGGAAAAAGATAGAACATATAAGAAAGGCATAAAGGTGGAAGAAAGGTAGAAAAAATAGAAAAATTATATATAGGAAAAATATGATCAAGATAGAGAAGGTGGCAAAAAAAAATTATAGAAAAGATATATAAAAGATGAAAAAGCTAGAAAATAGATAGAAAAGGTTGAAAAAATAGAAAATATAGAAGAATGTTAGAAAATATAGAAAAAAGATATATTAGATAGGGCTGATAAAAGAGATAGAAAAATGATAAAACCAAGATAGGAAAAAGATGGACAAGATAAAAAAAGATATGAAAAAGATAGAAAAGATAGGAAAAGGTAGAAAAGGTAGAAAGAAAAATAGAAAAGGTCGCAAAAAATAAAAAAGATAGAAAAATGTTAAAAACGATAGAAAAAAGGTATAACAGAATGAAAAGATAAAAAGAAAGAAAGCTAGAAAAAAGATAGAAAATATAGGAAAAATATAGAAAAGATAGAAGAATGACAGAAAAGGTTGAAAAAGGATAGAAAAGGTGGCAAAAAATAGTAAAGATCGAAAAATGATATGACAGATTGCAAAGATAAAAGAGATAGAAAAATGATGAAACAATGATAGGAACAAGATAGAAAAGCTAGAAAAAAAGATAGACAAGGTGGCAAAAAATATAAAGGTAGAAAAATGATAGAAAAAATGGGAAAAAGATATAACAGATAGAAAAGATAAAAAAAGATAGAAAAGATGGGGAAAAAATAGAAAAGGTAAAAAAATTATAGAAAAAATAAAAAAAGAATATAACAGAAAGGAAAGATGAAAAAAGATAGGAAAGGTAGAAAGAAGACAGGAAAGATAGGAAAAATATAGAAAAGATAGAAGAATGATAGTGAAGGCAGAAAAAAGGTAGAAAATATAAAAAAGACACAAAAGGTAGAAAAAGGATAGATAAGATAAAAAACACAGAAAAGATAGAATAGATGGAAAAAAGATAGAAAAGGTGGCCAAAAATAGTAAAGATCGAAAAAAGATTTCTATTTTTTTTCTGGGTTTTCTATTTTTTTGTTATCTTTTCTATCTGTTATATCTTTTTCCTATCTTTTCTATCATTTATGTCTTCTTCCTGTCTTTCTCCTAGCTTGTCACTATCTTCTCTATCATTTTGAACATTTTCCTATTTTTTCTATGTTTTCTATCTTTTCCATGTTTCTTCTACCATTTATATATTTTTTATATTTTCTATATTTTCTATCTTTCTTCTACATCTTCTATAATTTTACTATACTTTCTATATTTTCCCAATCTTTTTACTATCTTTTCTGTGTTTTTGAACTTATCTTTCTTATCTATCTTAGCTGGAGAAAAGGTAGAAAAGACAAAAAACATAGAAAAGATATAGAAAAGGTGAAATGAAATAGAAAATATATAAAAATGACAGAAAAATAAAAAAAAATAGAAAAGGTAGAAAAGGTAGAAAAAATAGAAAATATAGAAAAGATCAAAAAAGATGTAATAGATAGTAAAGATAGAAAAACTGTAGAAAAACAGATAAAAATGTAGGCAAATTATAAAAATATTATAGAAAACTTAGGAAAAAGATAGAAATGGTGTGAAAAAGATAAAAAAAATGATAAAAAATTAATAACAGATAAAAAACATAGAAAATCGTTCAAAAAGATAGAAAGAAGATACAACAGAAAGAAAAGATGAAAAAAGATAGCAAAGGTAGAAAAAAGACAGAAAAGATAGGAAAAATATAGAAAAGATAGAAAAGTTAGAATAGTGAAAAAAAAGGTAGAATAAAGATAGATGAGATAAAGAACAAAGAAAAGATAAAAAAATATAAAAAAGATATAAAATATAAAAAAGACAGAAAAGATAGAAAAAAGATAGAAAAGGTGGAAAAAGGGATAGAAAAGGTAATAAATATATTAAAAAATGGAAAAAAGATAGAAAAGGTAAAATGATTATAAAAAATATAAAAAGAAAGAAAAAATGGAAATGAGAAAAAAGAAAAGATAGATAAGATAAAGAACACAGAAAAGATAGAAAAGGTGAAAAAGATATAGAAAAATGATAGAAAAGATAAAAAAAACATATAACAGATAGAAGAGATAAAAAAAGAAAAAAGGTAGAAAAAATGATAAAACAAAGATAGGAAAAAGATAGAAAAGCTAGAGAAAAGATAGAAAAGGTGGCTAAAATAGAAAAGATAGGAAAATGTTAGAAAACATGGAAAAAAGATATAGCCGATAGAAAAAGTCAAAAAATATAGACAAGGTGGAGAAAAGGAAAGAAGAGGTAAAAAATATATAAAAAATTGAAAAAGATAGAAAAGGTAGAATTATTATAAAAAATATAAAAAGAAAGAAAAAATAGAAAAGAAAAAAAAGAAAAGATAAATAAGGTAAAGAAAACAGAAAAGATAGAAAAGATAAAAAATGTAGAAAGGCTGAAAAAAAGATAGAAAAGGTGGAAAAATGGAAAACATAGAAAAATGATAGAAAATATAGGAAAAACATATAACAAATAGAAGAGATAAAAAAAAGAAAAAAGGTAGGAAAAATGATAAAACAAAAATAGGAAAAAGATATAAAAGCTAGAGGAAAGATAGAAAAGGTTGAAAAAAGACAGAAAAGAAAAAAAATAATAGAAAATATAGGAAAGATAGAAAAGATAGAAAAAATGATAGAAAAAAGATAGAAAAGGTGAAATAATTGTAAAGAATATGAAAAGAAAGAATAGGCAGAAAAAATATAGAAAAGATAAAAAGCATAGAGAAGGTAGAAACAATAGAAAATGATAGAAATCATAGTAAGAAGATAGGAAAAAGACAGAAATGATAGAAAAGATAGGAAAAAGACACAACAGATTGAAAAGGTAGAAGAAAAAATAAAGAAAAGATAGAAAAGAGATAGTGAAGGTGGGAAAAGATGGAAAACATAAGTAAGGCAGAAAAGGTGGAAAAAAGGTAGAAAAAGTAGAAACGTTATAGAGAACATATAAAAAAGATAGAAAAGGTGGCAAAAAAATGATATAAAAGATAGAGAAAAGATGAAAAAGCTGGAAAAAAGATAGAAAAGATTGAAAAAATAGAAAATATAGAAGAATGTTAGAAAATATAGAAAAAATATATATTAGATAGGAAAGATAAAAGAAATAGAAAAAAGATAAAACCAAGATAGGAAAAAGATAGACAAGATAAAAAAAGATAGGAAAAGATAGAAAAGATAGGAAAAGGTAGGAAAGGTAGAAAGAAAAATAGAAAAGTTCGCAAAAAATAAAAAAGTTGAAAAAATGTTAAAAGTGATACAAAAAAGGTACAACAGAATGAAAAGATAAAAAGAAGGAAAGCTGGAAAAAAGATAAAAAATGTAGGAAAAACATATAAAAGATAGAAGTATGATAGAAAAGGTAGAATAAAGATAGAAAAAATAGAAAAAAGGATAGAAAAGATAAAAAAATATATAAAATATATAAAAAGATAGAAAATATAAATAAGAATATAAAAAACTATAAAATATAGAAAAGAGAGAAAAAAGACAGAAAAGGTTGAAAAAAGATAGAAAAGGTAGAAAAAAATAGTAAAGATCGAAAAAAGATATGACAGATTGCAAAGATAGAAGAGATAGAAAAATGATGAAACAAAGATAGAAAAAAGATGGAAAAGATAGAAAAAAGATAGAAAAGGTGGGGAAGAAAAAAGAAAAGGTAGAAAAATGTAAGAAAAAATGGAAAAATGATATAACAGATAGAAAAGATAAAAAAGATAGAAAAGATGGGAAAAAATAGAAAAGGTAGAAAAATGACAGAAAAATTTAGAAAAAAGATAGAAAAGATAAAAAAAGATAGAAAAGATAGAAAAACTGTAGAAAAAGAGATAAAAAAGTAGAAAAATTATAGAAAAATTATAGAAAACCTAAGACAAAAATAGAAATGGTTGTAAACAAGATAGAAAATGTAGAAAAAATGATAAAAATTCATTACAGATGAAAAAGATGGAAAAATGTTAGAAAAGGTAGAAAAAATATATAACAGAAAGAAAAGTTGAAAAATGATAAGAAAGGTAGAAAAAAGACAGGAAAGATAGGAAAAATATAGAAAAGATAGAAAATTGATAGAAAAGGTAGAAAAAGATAGATAAGATAAAGAACACAGAAAAGATAGAAGAGATTTAAAAAAAAACATAGAAAAGATAGAAGAAAGATATAAAATATAAAAAAGACAGAAAAGGTTGAAAAAAGATGGAAAACAAAAAGAAAACATAGAGGAGATAAAAAAGATAGAAAAAAGATAGGAAAAGATAGGAAAATGATAGATAATATAAAAAGCACAGAAAAGATAGAATAGATAGAAAAAAGACAGAAAAGGGGGATAAAAAAAGAAAAGGTAGAAAAATGTTAGAAAAAATGGGAAAAAGAATATAACAGAAAGAGATAGAAAATATAGAGAATAATAAAAAAATACACAAATGGTAGAGATAGATAAAAAGATAGGAAAAAGTACAAAATGATAGAGAAGATAGTAGAAAGCTAGGATAAAAAAGGTAGAAAAATGTTAGAAAAGATAGAAGAAAGATATAACAGAAAGAAAAGATGAAAAAAGACAGAAAAAATAGGAAAAATATAGAAGAGATAGAAAAGTGATAGAAAGGGTAGAAAAAAGATAGATAAGATAAAGAACACAGAAGAGATTGAAAAAAAGATAGGAAAGATTGACAGAAATAGAAGAGGTGGCAAAAAATAGAAAAAATATAAAAAAGATAGAAAAATGATAAAATAAAGACAGGACAAAGATAGAAAAGTTAGAAAAAAAATAGAAAAGGTGGAAAAATAGAAAATATGGAGAAATGGTACAAAAGTTAGAAAAAACATAAACATTTATCATCATTTCTCTATCTTTTCCATCTTTCCTGTATTTTCTATATTTCTTGTGTTTTTTTTATCTTATCTATATTTTTTCTACGATTTCTGTATTTCTTATATTTTCTGTATTCTCTATCTTTTTTCCACCTTTCCTATGTTCTTTTAACTTTTCTCTCTTTCATACATTTTTTCTATCTTCTCTTATTTTTGCCAAATTTTCTATCTCTTTTCCACCTTTTCTACCTTTTATTTTTTCTGTCTTTTCCCTATCTTTTTTATCATTTCTGTCTTTTTCCTGTCTTTTTCGTAGCTTTTCACTATCTTTTCTTTGATTTTGTACTTTTTCCTATCTTCTCTCTATCTTTTCTATGTTTTCTATGTTTTCTATCTTTTTTATCTTTCCTATCTTTTCTATCTTTGTTGTGTTTTTTGAATTATCTATATTTTTTCTACCATGTCTGTATTTTTTACATTTTCTCTATTTTCTATCTCTTTTCTATATTTTCTATCATTTTTCTATCTTTTCTATATTTTTCCTATCTTTTTACTATCTTTCCCGTCATTTTGTAGTTTTTTCTATATTTTCTATCTTTTCTATGGTTTTTATATTTTCTATCGTTTCCAACCTTTTCTGTCTCTTCTATTTTCTATCTTTTTCCTGTCTTTTCTATCTTTTCTGTTCTTTTTCTACCTTTTCTATCTTTTTCTTACCTTTGTTTTTTATCATTTTTCTATCTTTTTTCTATCTTTTCTATCATTTTTCTATATTTTCTATTTTTTCCCACCTCTCTATCTTTTTTTCTGGGTTTTCTATTTTTTTTTATCTTTTCTATCTGTTATATCTTTTTCCTATCTTTCCTATCATTTTGTACGTTTTCTATCTTTTTCTACATCTTATATAATTTTTCTATATTTTCTATATTTTTCCAATCTTTCTACTATATTCTCTGTGTTTTTTAACTTACTTTTCTTATCTATTTTAGCTAGAGAGAAGATAAGAAAGAAAATAAAAAAGATAGGAAAGAAAAAAAATCATAGAAAATATAGGAAAATAGGAAAGATAGAAAAGATAGAAAAAATGATAGAAAAAATATGGAAAAGGTAAAATAATTATAAAAAATATAAAAAGAAAGAATAGGTAGAAAAAAGATAGAAAAGATAAAAAAACATAGAAAATGATGGAAAAGATTTAAAAAAAGATAAAAAAGACGAAAAAATATAGAAGAGGTGGCCAAAATAGAGTATATATAAAAATGACAGAAAAATCAAAAAAATGAGAAAAGATA
>CAKNXH010083712.1:0-10810 GCA_932178445.1 Andricus quercusramuli
TTCATGAAATTGAAAGAATTCACAGAATTCATGAAATTCACGAAATTAATGAAATTCACGAAATTCATGGAATTCACGCAATTCACGCAATACGAAAAATTCACGGAATTAAAGGTATTCATAGAATTCTCGGAATTGATAGAATTCACGGAAATGATAGAATGCACGGAATTCAAGGTATTCATGGAATTCACGGAATTCAAGAAATTCACGGAATACAAGAAATTCATGGAATTAAAGGAATTCATGGAATTCATGGAACACGCTGAATTCGCGGAATTCAAGGTATTCAAGAAATTCAAGGAATTCATGGAATTCACGGAAATAAGGAAATCAAGAAATACAAATAATTCACGGAATTCAAGGAATTCATAGAATTCATGAAATTGAAACAATTCACAGAATTCATGAGATTCATGGAATTCACGCAATTCACGCAATACGAGAAATTCACGGAATTAAAGGTATTCATGGAATTCACGGAATTCAAGGAATTCACGGAATACAAGAAATTCATGGAAATCAAGGAATTCACGGAATTCATGGAATATGCTGAATTCGCGGAATTGGCGGAATTCACGGAATTCAAGGTATTTAAGGAATTCAAGGAATTCAAGGAATTCAAGGAATTCATGGAATTCGTGGAATTCACGGAATTCATGCAATTCACGGAAGTAAGGCAATCAAGGAATACAAATAATTCACGGAATTCAAGGAATTAATAGAATTCATGAAATTAAAAGAATTCACAGAATTCATGGAATTCACGAAATTCATGGAATTCACACAATTCGCGCAATATGAGGAATTCACGGAATTAAAGGTATTCATGAAATTCGCGGAATTGATAGAATTCACGGAATTCAAGGAATTTACGGAATACAAGGAATTCATGGAATTTAAGGTACCTATTCATGGAATTCGCGGAATTCAAGGAATTTACAGAATACAAGAAATGCATGAAACTCAAGGAATTCACGGATTTCATGGAATATGCTGAATTCGCAGAATTTGCGGAATTCACGGAATTCAAGGTATTTCAGAAATTCAAGGAATTCATGGAGTTCGAGGAATTCATGGAATTCAAGGAATTCATGAAATTCAAGAAATTCATGAAATTCATGGAATTTATGGAATTGAGGAGATCAATAAATACAAAGAATATACGGAATTCAAGGAGTTCATAGAATTCAGGTAATTAAAAGAATTTACAGATTTCATGGAATTCGAGCAATTCACGGAATACGAGGAATTCACGAAATTAAAGGTATTCATGGAATTCAAGGTATTGATGGAATTCACGGAATTCAGGGAATTCACAGAATACAAAAAATTTATGGAAATCAAGGAATTCACAGAATTCAAGGAATTCATGGAATACGCTGAATTCACGGAATTCATGGTATTTATGAAATCCAAGGAATTCATGGAATTCATGGAATTCATGGAATTCACGGGATTCATGGAATTCTGTTATTCACCTAATTAAGGACACCAATGAATACACAGAATTCACGGAATTCAAGGAATTCATAGAATTTAAGAAGTTCGAAGAATTCACGGTATTCACGTAATTGATAGAATTCACGGAATTCAAGCAATTTATGGAATGCGAAAAATTCAAAGAATTCACGAATTTCAAAGAATTGAAGAAATTCACAGAATTCATGAGATTCATGGAATTCACGCAATTCGCGCAATACGAGAAATTCACGGAACTAAAGGTATTCATGGAATTCACGGAATACAAGAAATTCATGGAAATCAAGGAATTCACGGAATTCATGGAATATGCTGAATTCGCGGAATTGGCGGAATTCACGGAATTCAAGGTATTTAAGAAATACAAGGAATTCACGGAATTCAAGGTATTTAAGAAATTCAAGGAATTCATGGAATTCGTGAAATTCGCGGAATTCATGCAATTCACGGAAATGAGGCAATCAAGGCAAGGGCCATACCACGCTGGAAACACCAGTTCCCGTTAGATCACTGAAGTTAAGCAGTGTTGGGCGCGGTTAGTACTCGGATGGGTGACCGTTCGAGAATAATATTACTGCGTTGCTGTTGGCGGTCGTGGGTGTGGTGAACCCACACTTGTAGTTATTTATTACAAGAAACTATCCACCTAGAAACAATACCCATGGCATTCACGAAATTCATGGAATTCACGCAATTCACGCAATACGAGGAATTCACAGAATTAAAGGTATTCATGAAATTCACGGAATTCAAGGAATTTACGGAATACGAGGAATTCATGGAATTTAAGGTACCTATTCATGGAATTCGCGGAATTTACGGAATTTGAGGAATTCACGGAATTTAGGAAATTCTTGATATTCAAGTAATTGCTGAAATTCACGTTATTCATTGTATTCAAGAAATTCAAAGAATTCTTTCAATTTAAACAATGTAAGGAAGTCAAGGAATTCAAATTATTCACGAAAATCATTTAAGTAAAAAAATTCAAAGAATTCACGAATTTCAAAGAATTGAAGGAATTCACGTATTTCAAATAATTCAAGCTATTCACGGAATTCAAGGAATTCGAGGAATTCTGAGAATTCATGGAATTCTGAGAATTCATGGAATTTAAGAAATTAATAGAATTCAAGAAATTCAACGAATTCGTGTTTTCAAAGAATCCATGTGATTCAGAAAATTCGTTGAATTTAAGCAATTCAAAGAATTCATGGAATTCTAAGAATTCAGGGAATTTATGTAATTCAGGGAATTTATGGAATTAAAAAAATCCAAAGAGTTCATGGATTTCGAGAAATTCGAGGAATTCTGAGAATTTAAGAAATTGATAGAATTCGAGAAATTCTAAGGATTCACGGAATTTATGGAATTAAAAAAATTCAAAGATTTCATGGAATTCAAGGAATTCAAATAATTCACGGAATTCATGGAATTCAAGAAATTTAAGGAATTCGTGGAATACAAGGAATTCAAGGAATTCTGAGAATTCACGAAATTCTAAGAATTCATGAAGTTCTCGAATTCCATTCGTTCTGTGAATTTATTTCGAACCTTCAAAATGAGGGTAAACTTTTTTGTTGATTTCAGACTATTTTTTTGAATTAATTGAAATTTTTTATGTATAATTATATTTTAAAATTCTATAATTCAAACTGATTTGACTCTAAAACATCAAATGTAGTTTTAAATTCCAGATTGTGAAATTTTAATTGCGACGGATCGAAAAAGATTCAAATTTTGAAGTGTTAAGTTTCTAATTATTTAAGTTTAAAAGCTTTTAATTTGGAAATAGTACAATTTTAATTTCTTTCTATTAAAAAAATCCAATTTTTAAAATTCTAATCTAAAAATATTTCCACTATTAGCGTATTGAAATTGTTCTATTTTCGAAATCTTAATCTCGAATTTTTCAATTTTGAAAGCTTCTGCTTAAAAAATTTCAATTTCAAACACTTTCAACTTGAAGCTAAAACAGGAATGATTAGAAATTTTTTTTGTGGAATATTATTTGGACATAGGATGTGCATATTTTACTCAAAAAATAAAATAATCATGCTCGGGGCGTTTTTTTCAAATACTCAAATTTCGATTGTCAAATAAAACAAAAATGTAATCAAAAAATTTAAATCATTCGAGTGTTGTTGAGCATGAAAAATAGAATAGTAAAAACGATTTTATGAAAAATGTTGTAAAATTATAAGCGTCGAATCTGAAATAAAAAATTCCTGCCGTCCAAAAAGTTATTAAAAAATGTAATTTTTGAACATTTTTCGCAGAAATTTTTCTTTGGATGATATTCGGATATTTTTTATATACAAATGAAAAATATCGTTCGGGCACTTTTTTCAAAAATTCGTTTTTTTTTTAAATTCTAATTATGATAGGCTCCTTTTTGCATTCAAAAATGTTGAAAATTACATATTTACCTTTAAAATATAAACAGAGAGGCTTATGCATGATTCAAGTTTCACGATTATAAATTCTGTAAATTTGATTTTTTAGATTCAAAATTTCTTTAATTTGGAAAATTTAGAATTGAAAACCTAACTTTTGATTTTGAAAAATAACAAAATTCCAATTTTCCTTCCTCATATGTATTAAATTAATTTATTTCCTCATAGAAGGAGGTGAATTCTAAAAAAAAAGAAAAAAATAGATCAAGAGATCAATCCACACATCTCGAAGACGCGAACAATCGCATAAAATGTACTGTTATATTCCCAATATAAAAAAAATCTCTTATAAACAAGGAAAATCGTTGGAAAATTTAAAAAATATATTAGTTGGTTGTTGCAGGTCATGAAAGGTTCCCAATTTAGGCAATCGATGCGTCTCGAATACGCGAACAAATATATCATATAACTGTTGTATTCCCATTATTAAGAAAGTTTTCCTCATATCAGCAAGATGAACAATATTTTTTTTTTAATTCATGAATCAGTATTGCTGGATAATAATAGGTCTTAAAAGATTCATCAGTAGGTCATTGTGTCTCAAAGACGCGAACAAACATGTCAGATACAGTACTGTAGTATTCCTAATATGAACAAGGTTTTTCTCGTGTGAACATAATACACAAATTTTTCTGAACTTCAAAAATCGGTACTGGTGGGTCATAATATGTTCAACAAAAAGACGATCAATGCGTCTCGAAGACGCGAACAAATAAATCATGCACATTACTGTTGTATTCCCAATATTTGGAAAGTTTTTCTCATGTCAATAAGATAAACAATATATTTGATTTTTTTTAATCAGTAGGACATTCGGTTCGTCTCGGAGACGCGAACATGTCTGATACAGTATCGTAGTACTAATATGAACAAATTTTTTTCTCATATAAACATGATACGCAACTTTTTTTCAAACTTCGTAAATCGGTAGTGGTGGCATACAAGGTTCAACAATAGGTCAATCGATGCGTCTCGAGGACGCGAACAAATCTACTACATATAATATTGCCGTATTTTGAATATCAAAAAGGTTTTCTAATATAAACGAAATAAACTATTTTTTAGAAACTTCATAGATCGGTACAGGTGAGTCCTAATAGGTTCATCAATAGGTCGATCAATGAGTCTCAGAGACGCGAACAAATAAGCTAGATATCGTATTGTTATCATTTGAATATCAAAAAAGTTTGTCTCATAAAGTAAAAATTATTTTTTAAATCTATAAACCTTAATTTTATTGATTTGAATAATGTTATAAATAATTGGTTTTTTGACAATAAAGCAGTAGAAAACTCATTTTTTAGTCAGACTATATTTCATATAAACTTCTTATCTTGAAGCGAAGTCGCGAAAGAAGTTCGATAAATCTAAAGAATCATTATTCTAATAATATAATAGTTTTAATAACAGGTTTCACTAATCAGAAAATTTTAATGATCAGAATTACGTTATTAAAATAAATGCTGCCTGCACATAAACACAGAATGGCGTGTTACAACAGTGATATCGATCGGAAAATTATGTTCGGGGTGAGATATTGCACCTGGAATGATTTACCCTTCATATATCGGGGCTGATTTGAATAATTCGCGAACAGATTCAACAAAGAGGTAATAATTATTTATAATGACCCTCTTTTGTTCGAATGCAATACTGCTAGTTTACGTGAAATCAACTGAATTTCGAACGTTGAATTACACGTTTCACGAATGCAACACAAAGAAATATTCATTGGATAGAATTGAAAAAAAAAATTAATAAATATTTCTAGGAATATTTATTATCGTTAGAAAATAACAGAAATTTTCAACGTCTTTTCAGACTAGATGGAGATATTATCAAACATTATTTTGATTTGTTATATAATTTTTTTCTCTCTTTCATCTTTTTTTCAATTTCTTATTTGAAGAAATATAAAAATGATAGAAAAGATAGAAAAAATATAGAAAAGATAAAAAACAGAGAAAAGATAGGAAAAAGGATAGAAAAGGTAAAATAATGATAGGAAATATAAAAAGACAGAGAAGGTAGAAAAAGATAGAAAAGCTAGAAAAGCTAGAAAAAAGATCGAAAAGGTGGAAAAAGATGAAAAAGACAGAAAAGATATAACGAATAGAAAAGATAAGAAAATATAGGAAAAAATATTTAAAAAGGTAGGAAAAAGCAGAAAAGTGATAGAAAACATAGGAAAAAGATAGAAAAGGTAGACAAAAGTAGAAAAATGATAGAAAGCCTAAGAAAAACATAGAAAAGATAGCAAAAAATAAAGAAGATAGAAAAATGTTAGTAAAGATAGGAAAAGATATAACACACGGAAAAGAGAGAAAAGGATAGGAAAGGTAGTAAAAATATAGAAAAGATAGAAAAAATAAGAAAGATAGTAATTAAAATAAGAAAAAGACAGAAAAAAAAGGAAAGGTGAAAAAGTTTGGAAAAAGCTAGAAAAGATGAAAAAAATGATATAAAGGGTAGAAAAAGATAGAAAATATAAAAAAGCAGAAAATGTTGAAAAAGTATAGAAAAGATAAAAAACATAGAAGAGAGAGAAAACATAGAAAACAGATATAACAGATGAAAAAGATAAAAAATGATAGAAAAGGTAGGAAAATTGTAGAAAGCATAGGAAAAAGATAGAAAAGGTAGAAAACAATAGAAAAAATGTTAGAAAAGATAGAAAAAAGATATAACAGTTATAAAAGGTGGCAAAAAATAGAATGGATAGAAAAATATATAATAGATAGAATAGATAAAAAAGATAGAAGAATGATAAAACAAAGGTAGGAGAAGGACATACAAGATAAAAAAAAGATAGAAAAGGTGGAAAAAATAGAAAAGATAGAAAAAAGATATAACAGATCGAAAAGATAAAAAAAGTTAGAAAAAATGATGTAACAAAGACAGGAAAAAGATAGAAAAGCTAGAAAGAAGATAGGAAAGATGGAAGAAAGATAGGAAATATGAAAAGGACAGGAAATGTAGAAACGATAGGGAAGATAGGAATGATAGAAAGAAGATAGAAATAGAAAAAAGGTAGAAAAGGTAGCAAAAATAAAGATAAGATAAAAAAACACAGGAAGGATAGAAAAGATAGGAAAAATAGAAACCATTTTAAGGCTTGCAGTGAAAAAATCTAACTATCAACAGACAGAAAAGAAAAGATAAAAAAAGAATAGGAAAGGTAGAAAAAAATAGAGAAGATAGAAAATATGAAAAAGAGATAAAAGGTAAAAAAAGATGGATGAGATAAAAAACACAGAAAAGATAGAAAAAATAGGAAAAATATAGAAAAGGTGGGAGAAAATAGGAAATATACAAAAATTATAGAAAAGATAAAAAAAAGATGAAAAAAGATAGAAAAGGTGGCAAAAATACAAAATATATAAAAATGACAGGAAAATTAAAAAAAAAAAGATATACAAGATAAAAAAGGATAGGAAAGGTGGAAAAATGGAAAATATAGAAAAGACAAAAAAAGATATAACAGATAAAAAAGTAGGAAAATTATAGAAAAATTATAGAAAATTTAGGAGGAAGATAAAAATGGTGTAAAAAGATAGAAAATGTCGAAAAAATCACAAAAAATGTATAAAAGATAAAAAAGATAGAAAAATATTAGAAAAGATAGAAGAAAGATATAACAGAAAGAAAAGATGAAGAAAGACAGAAAAGATAGGAAAAATATAGAAAAGATAGAAAAGTGATAGAAAGGGTAGAAAAAAGATAGATAAGATAAAGAACACAGAAAAGATAGAAAAAAGATAGAAAAGAGATAGGAGAGATAAAAAAAGATGGAAAAATTATAAAACAAAGACAGGACAAAGATAGTAAAGTTAGAAAAAAGATATAAAAGGAGGAAAAATATAAAATATAGAGAAAAATGTATTTTTCGTAGCTTTTCACTATCTTTTCTTTGATTTTGTACTTTTTCCCATCTTCTCTCTATCTTTTCTATGTTTTCTATGTTTTCTATCTTTTCTATCTTTTCCTATCTTTTTACTATCTTTCCCGTCATTTTGTAGTTTTTTCTATATTTTCTATCGTTTCCAACCTTTTCTGTCTCTTCTATTTTCTATCTTTTTCCTGTCTTTTCTGTTTTTTTTAACTTATCTATCTTTTTTCTACTTTTTGTATCTTTTTTATATTCTCTATCTTGTCTATCTTTTTTCTACCTTTTTTATTATTCTTCCATCTTATCTTTTTTTTCATCTTTTCTTTCTTGCTATATATTTTTTATATCGCCTCTTACATTTTTCTATCTTTTTTATATTTTGGCACCTATTCTATATTTTTTCTACCTGTTCTATCTTTTTCTACCTATTCTAGCTTTTCCTAACCTTTGTTCTTTATCATTTTTCTATCTTTTTTATTTCCTGTATCTTTATTCTATCTTTTCTATCATTTTTCTATATTTTCTATTTTTTCCCACCTCTCTATCTTTTTTCTGGGTTTTCTATTTTTTTTATATTTTTTCTATCTGTTATATCTTTCTCCTATCTTTTCTATCATTTCTGTCTTTTTCCTGTATTTCTCCTAGCTTTTCACTATCTTTTCTATCATTTTGTACGTTTTCTATCTTTTTCTACATCTCATATAATTTTTCTATATTTTCTATATTTTTCCAATCTTTCTACTATATTTTCTGTGTTTTTTAACTTACCTTTCTTATCTATTTTAGCTACAGAAAAGATAAGAAAAGGTTACAAAAATGAAAAAGATAGAAAACAAAAAAAAATCATAGAAAATATAGGAAAATAGGAAAGATAGAAAAGATAGAAAAAATGATCGAATAAAGATGGAAAAGGTAAAATAATTATAAAAAATATAAAAAGAAAGAATAGGTAGAAAAAAGATAGAAAAGATAAAAAAAAGATAGAAAAGGTTGGGAAAAGATAGAAAAGGTGAAAAAAATTAGAAAAATGATAGAAAAGATTAAAAAAAACATATAACATATAGAAAAGATAAAAAAAGAAGAAAGGAACAAACAATCATAAAACAAAGATAGGAAAAAGATAGAAAAGCTAGAGAAAAGATAGAAAAGGTGGCTAAAATAGAAAAGATGGAAAAAAGATATAGCAGATAGAAAAGATAAAAAAAATAGAAAAAAAGATAGAAAAGGTGGAAAAAAAGGACAGAAAAGGTAAAAAATATATAAAAAATTGACAAAAGATAGAAAAGGTAAAATAATTATAAAAAATATAAAAAGAAAGAAAAAATTGAAAAAAAAGAAAAGTTAGATAAGATAAAGAACACAGAAAAGATAGAAAAGATAAAAAAATGTAGAAAATAGGAAAAAGATATAAAAGGTTGAAAAAAGACAGAAAAGAAAAAAAATCTTAGAAAATATAGGAAAGATAGAAAAGATAGCAAAAAGATAGAAAAGGTGAAATAATTAGAAAAAATATAAAAAGAATGAAAAGATCAAAAACATAGAGGAGGTAGAAAAAATAGAAAATATAGAAAATATGAAAAAAGACATAATATACAGTAAAGATAGAAAAACTGCAGAGAAACAGATACAAAAGTAGAAAAATTATAGAAAATCTAGGAAAAAGATAGGAATAGTGTAAAAAAGATAGAAAATATAGAAAAAAAGTTAAAAAATTAATAACAGATAAAAAACATAGAAAAATGTTAGAAAAGATAGAAAAAAGATAGGAAATAGGAAAAGGACAGAAAAGGTAGAAATGATAGGGAAGATAGAAAAAATAGCAAAAAGATAGAAAATAGAAAAAAGGCAGAAAGGGAGAAAAAATACAGATAAGATAAAAAACACGGGAAGGATAGAAAAGATAGAAAACAGGATAGAAAAGTTAATTACATAATTATTTTCTTAGTTGAAAATTGTTCTTCTTGCTCAGAAATGTAATAATTTTGTTCAAAATTCAATTTTTTTGGTTGAAAATAAAAATGGTTTTAAAATGAAAATTCAAATATTCCATTTTGAGTAGACAATTTCTTTTGCAAAATATTAAATAAAACTCTGAAATCGGATTCTCTAACCATTTTAAGGCTTGCAGTGAACAAATCTAACTATCAACAGACAGAATCAAAAAATAAAAATGTAATAGGAAAGGTAGAAAAAAATAGAAAACGTGACAAAGACATAAAAGATAAGAAAAGATATGACGGATAGAAAATATAGAAAAAATGTAAAAAAAGAGATAAAACAGTAGAAAAATTATAGAAAAAGGATAGAAAACCTAGGAGAAAGATAGAAGTTGTGTAAAAAAGATAGAAAATATAGAAAAATGATACAAAATTTATAATAGATCAAAAAGACAGAAAAATGTTAGGAAAGATAGAAAAGATAAAAAAAGATAGAAAAGCTAGAAAAAAATAGAAAAGGTGGCAAAAATAAAAAAAAAATTGTAGTGAAAATAAAAAAGGATATAACAGATAAAAAAGATAGAAAAACTGTAGAAAAAGAGATAAAAAAGTAGAAAAATTATAGAAAAATTATAGAAACACTAGGAGAAAGATAGAAATGGTATAAAAAAGATAGAAAATATAGAAAAAATGATGAAAAATTAAAGATAAAGAAGATAGAAAAATGTTAGGAAAGATAGAAAAAAGATATAACAGAAAGTAAAGATGAAAAAAGATAGGAAAGGTAGAAAAACGATAGTTGAGATAAGGAAGACAGAAAAGATAGAAAAGAGAAAAAAAAGACAAAAATAATAAAACAAAGCAGGATAATGATAGTAAAGCTAGAAAAAATATAGAAAAGGTGGAAAAAATAGAAAAATGATAGAAAAGATAGAAAAAAACATATAACAGAAAGAAAAGACAAAGAAAATAGGAAAGGTAGAAAAAATGGTAAAACAAAGATAGGAAAAAGAAAGCTAGCGAGAAGATAGAAAAGGTGGCAAAAA
>CAKNXH010083713.1:0-11198 GCA_932178445.1 Andricus quercusramuli
AAAACAGGGGATCACTGTCTTAAAGTGCGTCTCAATTAACAAAAAAAGGGAAACAAGTCGATTTTGTATTATTCTGAAAACCGACTCGTTTGAAGCACCTTAAGGCGATTAGAACGACTCGGTTTTTGAAATAATACAAAACACGACCACAAAGATGAATTGATTCATGTAATATTTTTACCACATCATCTAAAGGCCTGTACAGGTGTACGGTTAGAGCCCTTTTTTCGAAAAATGGGCTTGTTTTCTTTTTAATTCAAAATATGCTGAATTTTCTGCGCCTGGTAAGCGGCAACCCGCTACTGGGAGTGTACGCATGGTAACCCAAAAACTGGGGCTCACCGTTTTAAAGTGCGTTTCAATTTACAAAAAAAAAAAAAAAAAAAAAAAAAACAAGACTATTTTGTATTTTGTATTATTCTGAGAACCGACTCGTTTGAAGAACCTTAAGGCGATTAAAATGACCCGGGTTTCCGCCACATACACACTACGTATACAAAAATGCATTGTTTCATATAATATTCGAACCAGTTGATCTCAAGGAAATTTTAAGGGGAGGAGCATAGCGATTTTTTTGAAAAATGTTGTGTTTGTTTTGTAATTGAAAATTGAGTTTTTTTTCGCCTTTCAAAGGCAACGCGCTGGCTGCTGTGTATGTCGGGCTGCAGTCCACACAGACAAAAAAGAGGATATTATATCATATACATGTTCGGAAAATTATCATTATGTGTAATTGTTATTTATTTTTATTATTTCATTATTAGTACTTGCAGATTTTATTTTCGATTTAAAAATAGATCGGTTGACTGCAGACCGGCATACAGCATTAGCTGGCGTGTTGCATTTTACAGGCGCGAAAAATACTCAATTCTCAATTACAAAAAAAAAAACATTTTTTGAAAAAATCTTCATGTTACGACTGGTATAATTGCCTTTAGATTATGTGGTTCAAATATTAAATCCAAAAATATATTTTTGTAGAAGTATCATGAATGTTGCAAGACCCCAAGTCATTTTGATCGCCTTAAGCTTAAACATTTTTTTTAATTTTCTTTTCATAACATACTTTTCATAACTCATGCATGATTTCGGCCCTTTTTAATGCGAGGTGAAAGTTTTACTTTTCAAGCCCTATGGAGTGAAAGTGAAATTTAACGAAAATTAGAGAAAATTTCCGGAAATTTTAGGGATACTTTGAATTTTTGTCAATTTCAAAAATTTGAAAAACTTGAGGAAATTTCAAAATGACAAAATTTATTTAAAATTTAATTGCTTCAAATTAATTACAGAAACTTTCCGGACATTGTTGGATACTCTGAATTTCCGTAAATTTCGAAATTTTCAAAAATTATTAAAAGCACTTACAAAAAATATCTGAAATCATGCATTTGGTATAAAAGTATCATATGCATTAAGGGAAAAGGGACTTTTTACAAGTATCTATATATACTATTAGAGTACGTTATAGAATCTTGAATAAAATTGTCATTCATTTTTGCAAATGAAGAGGTTCTATCTCAGTAGAAGCATATTGAAAGGTTCTATCTCGGGAGTCCGAATGACAAAGTTCTATCTCGGCAGAAAAATCTGGAACCTTGCGAATTACAACCTTGTTATTTGGAACCGCTAATATGCTACAAAATATGTTTTAAATCATGCACTTGTTATAAAAAAAATCACATGCTCCAAGGGGGAGGTGACTTTTGACGACTAGTATTTTTTCAGTACTTGTCCGAAAAGTCCTGCTGTTCCTCCTTGGTGCATAATACAATATTTGAGGATATTTTTGAATCTCGAATGAAATTAATATTCTTGCTTTCAAACAACAATGTTCTATCTCGGTAGATGCATACTGAAAGGTTCTATCTCGATAGTCCTAATGATAAGGTTCTATCTCGAGAGAAAAATTTAAAAATTTGCAAATTGCAACCTTGCTATTTGGACACGAACAGAAATTTATAATGTGATGAAAAAAGAGAATTTGCTCAAGAATTGTACAGAAAAAGTTATTTTATTTCTTAAGCATTTAATATTATAGCAGATAATTATAAATTAGAGTGTTTACAGTAAGGAAATTTATTTTTAACCAAAGAGATAACTTTTCAACTAATATGATGAATCTTGAACGAAAAAAATGAATTTTTAACATATTAGTTCAAATTTCATATACCTAGTCGAATTTTTAATAAAAAAGGAATATTTAAAAAAATTAGAAACCATCAAATTCAACCAAAAAAGCTGAATTTCTCTCCAAATAGTTCAATTTTTAACCAAAAAATATCAATTTCCTTCTAAAAATAAAATGGTTCAATTTTGATTTAAAAAAAAAGATTTTTTAAACAAAAGAATGATTTTTTAACCAACGAGATGAATTTCAAACCAAAATAATGAAACTCTAACAAAAAAAATTAATTTTTAATAGAATAGTTAAACTTGCAAACAATTTTTGTTTAAAATAAAAAAAAAGTTAAATTAGACCAAGAAAAACTGATTTTCCACCAAATGGCTCAATTTGCAATACAAAAAGATCAATTTTCAACCATGAATGAAACAATTTCGAGTTCAGTCGAAAAATTGATAATAATTTTAAAATAAAATAAAAATTGATAATAAAAATATAAAAATAATTTTATATAAAAAAGAGCAGTTTTCAACTCAAAAAGACAAAATTTTAACAAGAAATGAAAAAGTAAAATTCAGGTAAAAAATCGATTTCCAACTAAAAAAAAAAGGAGAACGATTTTTTAACAAAATATTTAAATTTTCAATCAAAGTTCTGGACTTTCAACTAAAATGATGATTCTTTAACCAAAAAAAGGAGTTTTTAAAGATACGAAAATTTTCAAAAAAACAGTTGAATTTACAGTTTAACAAATTATTTTTCAAGCGGAAAAAAAATGAATGGTTTCTATATAATAAAATAAGAGCGATTTTCCTCTTTGGTTAAAATTATTTTCCGGACGCGATATTCGCATTAACGAATTGGGTAAAATACACGTATCAAGGTAAAATTTTTCATCGAATGTCCAACCTGAAATGTACAATTCGGATTTTAAACCCGATAATTATTTTGCTCTGGGGCCATCTAGAATTACTGTTATCTCTTGATCCAATATTCGATAATAATCAGGAATACACATTACTCATTTTGACGTTTATATTCCCAAATGTTAACACTTTCGGTGGCATTAATTATGATCGAAAATGTCACATTCATGTATATTTTTATCTCAATTGTTGTAAAATTTTATCTTCAATCGAGAAATTTACTGCTTAGTTTATTAAAAAAGTTATTTGTGTTTTTAATCGATAATTTCGATAAGCGGGTAACTAAGGCTTTATTTTTTTCGGTAGATTTTTAGAAATTGTTAGATTATCTTCGAAAACTGATTAAAGGATCTTCCCGAGGGATGGACCACTCTGGTATATATCGTACACTCTCAAAGTGATCTCATTTTCTAAACCAAAATGGTTATAGTCTTTAGCT
The DNA here is from genome assembly GCA_932178445.1 of Andricus quercusramuli. Lineage (NCBI taxonomy): Eukaryota > Metazoa > Arthropoda > Insecta > Hymenoptera > Cynipidae > Andricus > Andricus quercusramuli. The sequence goes on from CAKNXH010083713.1 coordinate 3,488, forward strand.
GTGAAAAAAAATTTCTCTTCAGCTGTGCTGGGATTCGAACCCTGGTCTACAGGTTGCCGGTCCGGTGCTCTCCGGTCTGATGCTCTCCGGTCTAGTGCTCTCTGTAGCGCCAGGCCGGAGAGCACCAGACTGGAGAGCACCAGACCGGAGAGCACCAGACTGGAGAGCACCAGACTGGAGAGCATCAGACCGGAGAGCACCCGACCGGCAACCTGTAGACCTGGGTTCGAATCCCAGGAGAGCTAGAAAGCAATTTTTTCATAGCTGGAGACTATAACCATTTTGGTTCAGACTAGTAGATCAAAAAACGTAATTTCGTAAAACAAAAAAACTATTTCACTACAGTAGTCAAAAAAATAATATCAAAATTTTATTTTAAAGCATTCATTTTCAAAGTCTCCTAACTTTTCCCAGATTTTTCCTCAATCAATTTTTTATTTTCCCTCACTAATAAAATCCAAAGATAAGCATTTCAACTCTTTTAACTTAAAATCTTTCAAAAGCAGGAAAAAAGCACTACCAGATAAGAAATTAAATTTTTTTTTTTACAAAACAGTTGACCTTTTGACTAAAAGAGAACAAAATAGTTAAATTTTGAAAGAAATTGTTGAATTTTCAACCTACAAAGATGAATTTTTAACCACATAGTATAATTTTCAAACAAAAAAGTTGCATTTTCAACAAAATAATATATTTTTTCGGAAGACAGTTGAATTTTTTTACGAAAAAAGCTAATTTAAAACAAAATAGTTCAATTTTGAACCAAAAAGATTAATTTTCAACTGAGAAGACTTATTTTCTACAAGAAAAAAAAATTTCAACAAAATACATTAATTTTTTACTAAAAAATGTAAATCTTAAACCAAAAATTGGATAGTTACATTTCCAGTTGAAGAATAATTCTGAAAAAAGTCATTTTTAACATAATAGTTGAATTTTTAATCAAAGAAATGACATGCAACCAAAAAAATCGACTTTGTAGCAAAATAAAATAAATTCTGAGAGAAAAAATATAATATTTGATTTTTCAATCAAAGAAAAATAGAATTTTAATCAATAAACAGTCAAATTCAATCAAGAAAGATCAATTTCTTACTATAAAAGATTAATTTTCAATCCTCAAGGACGAATTTTCAACATTGAATAATAAAATTTTTAACAAGATTTTTGAATTCCAAACAAAATCGTTTAATTGTTAACAAAATGATCCAATTTTCAAGAAAAAAGAATAAACTTCAACTAAAAACTATTGCTTTTTTAATTAAAAGAGAAATTCTCAACAAAAAGTATAATGATTGATAACTCAACCAAAAAAGACAAATTTTCAGTAAAATAATTAAATTTTCAACCAAAAAGTTGAATTTAAAAAAAATAGGTTTTAAAAATTTTTTTAATTTTTTACCAAGTAGTTTAACTTTCAACCTACAAAGATGAATTCCTAACCAAACAGACGAATTTTCAACTCAATATTTTTTAATTTGAACTAAAAAAGATAATTTTTTGTCAGAAATGAAAAAGCTGAATTTTTATTTTTTTTTAAAGTTATTTTCGAACAAAAAAGATTGCAAAAAATAGAATCCCTAAACAAATATTTCAGATTTCAACTAAAAAAGATGAACTCTCCAGCAGAAATGAAAAGGCTAAATTTTTATTCGAAAAAATTGATTAAAAAAAAAAATAAATAAATAAATAAATTACGAAAAATAGTCAAATTTTTAACCAAGAAAAGAGACGAAATCTTACCTAGAAAACGTCAATTTTTAACCAATAATAAAAAATTAATATTTCCAGTTTAAAAGATTAATTTGGTTTAAACCAAAAGAAAAGATCAATTTTCAACAAAAAAATTCAAATTTTCAATAAAATAATCAAATTTTCAATCAAAGAGTAGAATTTAATGAAAAAATTATATTTTTTTAGAAAATAGTTGAAGATATAACTGAATAGTTTAATTTTCAACCTACGAAGATAAATTCTTAACAAAAAGACAAATTTTTGACCAAGAAAAATGATTTTTGATCAAAAAAGATGAATTTTCAACAAACTGCATGAATTTCTAAATAAATGTTTTAAATTTTAACTGTAAATTTTTTTTTTTTTTTGACAGAAATGAAAAAGCTAAATTTTCATTTAAAAAAATTAATGTTCAACCGAAAAAAGAAAACTAAAAAAATTTACAATGAAGGTCCAATTTTCAAGCAAGAAAAGTGAATTTTTCAATCAAAAAGGCGAATTATTATCCAGTTTAAAAAATTAATTTTAAACCAAAAAAGACGAATTTTTAACAGGATAAAATTTCTACTGAAACAAATGAATTTTCAATCCAAAAACACGAATTTTTTAAACAACAATTGCATTATCTACCAAGAAAGATTCTACTAGAATTTTCAATACCAAAATAGGAATTTCCAACAACAAGAAATTCTTTCAAATTGGTTGAATTGTCAACGAAAAAAAATTACTTTTTTAAAAAATTGTTGAATTTTCTATTATTTATATTCCTGTTCTATCATTCCTATATTCTTCATAAACAATCTAAGAGTGGTCTATCCCTCGGATCTTCCTAACAGAAAAAAGTCACAATGCATAAGATTTTAATTATAATGAAATTCTGTCAAATGTTTCAGAATTTCAAAATTTCAGTTTCTATAGTGCCTCACCGAAACGGCCGTTTCCACTTACCTACGATGAAACTCAAACGAGGCTCAAAACCTAGTGCCTTGCCAAAACGGACTTTTCCACTTGAATACGATGAAACTAAAAAAAGGCTCAAACCCTAGTGCCTTACCGAAACGGCCTTTTCCACTTACATAAGATGAAACTTAAAAAAGGCACAAAACCTACTGTCTTGCCGAAACGGCCTTTTCCACTTGAATACGATGAAACTGAAACAAGGCTCAAAGTCTAGTGCCTTACCGAAACGGCCTTTTCCACTTGAATACGATGAAACTCAAACAAGGTTCAAAACCTAGTGCCTTACCGAAACGGCCTTTTCCACTTACATAAGCTGAAACTCAAAAAAGGCTCAAAACCTATACCAAATCATATGTAACTTCGATTGCAAATTGCTTTACCGTGCTAATTTCCTATAATAAGATTAAACTTAAGTTAAGAATATTGAAATAATTTTATACATTTTATAAAGATTGTAGATTGTTGAGAGAAACAAATAAAAAAAGAGTATAAACAAAAATATGCATTCTTCTATTTATAGTTAATTATATATTTCAAAAGTTTCCTTCCGAATGTACTCCATGTTCTTTAATCCCAAAACTTTTATATTTTTTACTTTTATACTTTTTCCTATTCAACTTTGAACCTAGGATGAAAAGTCGAAAGTTCGAACTCGATGCAAGGATTTTGGACCAAAGGAAAACTGAAAAGAAACTTTTATTAAGAATCGATTTCGAACCAAGTCATTATTCCCTCGGTCTTTTGAACCGGCTTTTGAAATAAAAGTATATATTTTTATCAAGTCTTATAGTTCGTAAGTCACTGTATTTTTTTATATCTTGCATATCAGAGTTTGAAAAATGGGCGTTAATTTATAATTATTGCATTTAATTCCGATTAATATTTTATTTATTTCTTAATTTTCCGGAAGAGCTGAAATAAAAAAAAGGAATTAGTGCATGAAAATAATTACTTATAAAATTGTTTATTTATATCATTATTTATTTATAAAATTTTTATTTTTTCATTTCTTAACTGCAGTTTTAATTCCAGATTTTGGATTCGAATAATTCAAACTAAAGAAATTCAAAGTTCTATATGTACAGTTTAAAAAAAGTACAATTACCTCAATTTGAGAAAACATGGTTTTACTGAGTTAGAATTAATTTTGAACCAAAAATAATGAATTTTTAACAAAATATTTCAAGTTTCAACCAGAGAGATAAATTTTGTAAATATAAGAGGTAAATTTCTACCAAAAACGGCATAGTTGAACCGTCACTTCAAAAATAAATTTAATATTCAAAAAATAATAATTTTCAAATTGCAAAAAAATTATTTTCAAAGAAAAAAAATTAATTTTCAAAGAATATTCAAATTTTCAACTAAACAATTTTTTTTTGAATAAACGGATAAAATATCTACCAATTTTTACAAATTTCAACTAAAAAAGAACAATTTTTTAACAAAAATAGAATGATTACATTTCCATTTGAAGAAATTGATAAAATAATATATTTATTATTATTAATATAATAAATATTTAATATAATTAAATATAATTTAATTTATATCAAAAAAGTCGAATTTTCAACTAAAAAAGATAAATTTTGTACCAAAAATAGAATGTTTAGATTTCCGTTTCGAAAAATTGATTTTCAACCAAAAAAATTCAACCAAAGAGATGATTTTTTAACAAAAAAGATGAATTATAATATTGTACGAGAGGCAAATTTTTAACTAAAAAGATAAATTTACAACGAATATTGAATAGTTATAATTTCACGTGAAAAATTAATTCTCACCAAAAAAAGTGAACTTTTAACAAACAAAAGAAATGATAAAATAATTTTCAACAAAATAATTACATTTTTAACCAAAAGGCAAAATTTTAACTATAAAATGTAAATTTGCAACAAAAATTGTATTATTATATTTTCAGGTGAAAAATTAATTCTCACCCAAAAAAGTGGATTTTTAACAACAACAAAAAAGTTAAACTAATTTTTAACAGAATAATTATATTTTTAACCAAGGAAATTAATTTCCAACGAAAAAGGTCAAGTTTGTAATTCTAAAAACGAATTTTCAACAAAAGAGTATAATTTTCAACCAAGAAAGAATTTTTGGTCAGTAAAAAAAAATCATCGAAAATGTTTAAATTTGAACACAAAAAGATATTGATGCATTTTATTGCTTGGTGTTCTTTTTTTGTAGAAAATAAATTTTCTTAGTCAAAAATCTATCTCTTTGGTTGAAAATTGAACCATATTATTGAAAATTCTTTTTATTGTTTTGAAATTAATTTTTTAGCTAGAAGTTTATGTTGCAAATTGATTTTTTTAGTTAAAAATCCGGATTTTGTTGTTGAAAAGTCATATTTTTCGTTGAAAATTAATTTCATTTGTTGAAAAGTTGAACTATTTTGTTGAAAATGATTTTTTTTTAAATGAAAATGTAACAATTTCATTTTTTGTTAGAAAATTTATAATTTTTTGTTGAAAATACGTGTATTTTGTTGAAAATTCTACTTTTTGGTAGAAAATAGACCTTTTCGCCTGAAAATTCATTTTTTTTGTGGAAATTTGAATAATTAGTTGAAAATTCATTTTTTTAAATTAATTTTTCAAATTGAAAATTTCCCTTTGCCATTTATAGCTGAAAATGAACATCTTTGTTGTTGTTTATGGCTGAAAAATAAATTTTCAACTGAAAATTCAACTATATTGTTTAAAAATTAATTTCTTTTTTGAAAATCCAACTGTTGCGTCAAAGTTTCTTTTTTTTTTGTTGAAAATTAATTTTTCAAGTGGAAATTTAATTATTTTATATTTAGTAGAAAATTTATCTATTTCTTTAAAATTCATTCCTTCAGTTGAAAATTTACCTTCGCCATGTTTGGTTGAAAATTAACCTCGTTTAGTTGAAAATTCATATTTTTTTCGAAGCTTGAACCATTGTGTTGAAATTTTTTTTTTATTTAAAATCAATTTCGAGATGAAATTGCAATTATTCAATTTCTGATTTGAAACTGAATTTTTTTGGTTAACAAGTCCGACTTTTTTGGTTAAAAATTCAACTTTTTTGGTTGAAAATTCCATTCTTCAGTTGAAAATTAATTTTTTGTTGTTAAAAATTCAATCATTTTCTTTAAAATTTATTCTTTTTTTTGTTCAAAAATCATCTTTTTTCAATAGGAACGTAATAATTCCATTTTTGGTAGAAATGTTTTATTTTTCAGTTGGAAATTCATGTATTTTATTGAAACTTCCACCTTTTCCGTCAGAAATAGATTTTTTTTACAAAAATTTATTTCTTATTTAAGTATTTTACGTCCTGATCTTTTATAGTTGAGATATCGACTTTTTAAATTGAAAATTCATCTTATTGGTCGGGTTGATAATTTAACTTCTTGTTTTTTTCGTTGAAAATTAATTTTCTTAATGAAAATGTAACCATTCTATTTTTGATAGAAAATTCATCTTTTTGCATAAAAATTATTTTCGTTGGTTGAAAATTCACCTGTGCCACTTTTGGTTAAAAATTAACTATTTTTAGTTGAAAATTTATCTTTTTGCTTGAAACATAAACTATTTTGTTGAAAATTGATTTCTCTTTGTTGAAAATTAATTTTGTTTACTGCAAATTCAAGCATTCCATTTTCTGTTCAAAATTGCTCACTTTTTTTGAAAATTCATCTATTTGATTGAAAATGTATGCATTTTGTTGAAAATTCGTATTTTTGTTAGAAAATTCTTCTTGTTCAAAAAATAATCTTCTTGTTTACAAAAGTAACTATTATGTAAAGCATCCATCTATGTTGATGAAAATACAATACACTGAGAATCCCATTTAAGAGAGAGACAATGCTTAGTCAAGCGTGACAAATAGCATGAGGGCTAGACTTTCACCGCTTTAGTTGCACCAGGTTGCGTCATGCATCCAAATTAAACCGAAATGGCTCGTGCGACCCTTCATGTTTACTTTCTGAACAATTGTATGTTGTATTCTATGTAAACCTCGATATAAGCACCAAGCAGCACTTAAAAGGGATTCCGAGTGTATTTTTACTTCAACAGGTCGAATTTCTGCTGAACTTTCCTCTAGGTTGTAATATTTTTTGATTATTTTTCTTAGTACAATTTTTTCTGGCATGAAATATCGCCCCCCCCCCACTCCCCCAAAAAAGTCTTACGTAATTTGCCCTCGCAATAAAAAATGTGAGGTTCATTGAAGTGCTAAAAGATTGAACAATAAATTTCGAAAAGAGGAAGATTTCCATCGGGTTTTCTGAGGATCCCTTAAAGAACTCAGTGAGACGTTAAATCGAAGAATTGTTCTGATTCGGCCAGGAGAAAAATTTATGTTAAAGCCTTTTTTGGATAGTCTAACAGGATCAAGAAGGAAAGAGTATCTTAGGTACATCATAAAAACGCGAGGGCTGGATAGTGTAACGACCGACAGTGGAAGCCGCATTTTCCCATTCGGTGGGGGTTTGGCAATGAAATGGCAACGAAATGGCAAGTGATATGCCGTAAAGGGGTCCTGGAAATGACGTCATGAATTTCAAGTTTCCGGACCGTGCTGCGTGTGTAGAACTGTATAATGTCGGTAATTCGGATGAGGATCCAAGAAGTTCCCTCGACTTTATAAGCGATTTTGGGAGATAAAAAAGCTTACGCAGAGATTTTCCGAGAATCTTCAATCTCAAGAATTAGGTCGAACTGAATTTAAGTCAAATTTTTAATAAACTTTTCAGATGCATTCAAAATTAACAATCAAAAATTATTTATAATAATCTAACATCCATCCATCCCCTTGAATTCACGAAATTCAAGGAATTCATGGAATTCACGGAAATCAAGGAATTTGCGGATACGAGGAATTCATGGAATTCAAGGTATTTAAGAAATTCAAGAAATTCATGGAATTCACAGAATTCGTGGAATTCACGGAAATAAGGAAATTAAGGAATACAAATGATTCACGGAATTCACGGAATTCAAGGAATTCATAGAATTCATGAAATTGAAAGAAT